>JAJOOE010005583.1:0-78961 GCA_036250405.1 Solanum raphanifolium | reverse complement strand
AGATTTAGTGTGATACTATCTAATAGGCTACTGTCGATTGGTGCGAAGTAATAACTAAGCCAAACATCGATTATGATGTCTAATATGAGGTAAAGGTAGGGGTTAGTAAATTATACACACGTAGCCGGACCAAGGTGCGGGGTGAAATTCTCTAGATGCCGGACAAAGGATTTAGAGATACGTAACTTATCACTTTACAGTATTTCTAATACATTTCACTTACAAGTTGTGTGTGTCTAGGGCCTTTTTGTATTGGTTTTTATGTGTTTTTATCATATTTTGCAGGAAAGGTGTTCAGGCGTGGAAATATAGAGACGGCTGAAGGAAATGCAAAAACAGGGCATTAACGGAGGTGATCTATGGACCGTAGGTCCATTGACGGTCCGTAGGTGATGACCGTAGATCAGCAGGCAAGGTATGAAAGACAAATCAAGGAAATCTGACCAAGTGTGGAACCACGGTGGCCATTGACAGTCCGTAGATTGATTTTACGGACCGTACTGGTGATCCGTAGATTGATACTGCGAGGGTTCCAGTACCTGATTTTTGAAGATTCCAAGTGTGGAGCTACGGAGGGTACTGACGGACCGTAGATCGATCTACGTTCCGTACTGCAAGTCCGTTGTTTGCTTCAGAGGAGCTGATTTTTGGATGCAGAAATATTTTCCAAAGCTGGCTGACGGAACGGACTTACGGACCGTAGATCTATTGATGGTCCGTAAGTCAGTCTCGTGGAATGAAGACACGTGCCTGAACAAATTTTCGTTAATTTGTTTCCCTTTTAAATTAGGATTTATTTTCTATAAATAGGGCATGTAAACCTCGTTTTTAAGGGTTGGACAATATTATTCTAGTTTTACTTTGTGAGTTGGGAGATTAGGTTGCAAATCTAGCAAATATTGATTTCTTAATTTAGTTTTGAAGATTTTTGGTTTTGAAATTCAAGTTGAAGTTCTAGGTTTATTATTCTTCTTATGTAAGTTCATAATTCTTTCATCTAAAACAATGATTTGTGTTCATATCTATGGGTAACTAAACTCCACAACTAGGGTTCCGATCCATGAGCGATTAACAAAGTATGAATAGTAAATAAGCAATTCTTGAATAGTGTTTTGCATGCATTGATAATTCTTTCGTTCAAAAGTCTTTTTAACGAGTGCACGCGTTATAACTCGCCTTGTTGCTACTAGCCGGACCAAGGAGGTAATCAACAAGAAAAAAGAATTATCAACATAGATTTAGTGTGATACTATCTAATAGGCTAGTGTCGATTGGTGCGAAGTAATAACTAAGCCAAACATTGATTATGATGTCTAATATGAGCTAAAGGTAGGGGTTAGTAAATTATACACACTTAGCCGGACCAAGGTGCGGGGTGAAATTCTCTAGATGCCGGACCAAAGATTTAGAGATACCTAACTTATCACTTTGCATGTAAATACATTAGGAAAGGATTGCTATTACTAGGATTACTGAGTTATGAGCTTGTGGGGAACACATATACCCTAGTTAATTCTCTTATCTGGACAACAACCATAATTAACTTTTGTTTACTGAATTTTTACAATTTGTTTTTATAAATCCCCCCTTTAATTACCTGTTTCTGGAAGTAATTTGACTAATTGAATATAATTGTTGGTTAAAGTAAAGCCTAAACCATTATCCTCGTGGGATCGACCCCAACCTACAAGTTGGGTTATTTACTTGATAACGATCGCTTATGCTTCTTTAGGGAGGTGTAATTTGAGCATATCAACTCCTACCCACGGCTCCGAGGTCGAGTCAAGAATGAAAAAAAAATGTTCTACTACAACTTTTCAATACCAACTGCTCTAAAACCTAATTTCCTCCAAAATCCACGCAAAATACTATCATATCTACTAATAAATAATTAAGACATATGCGAAACCCTAAGTTTAAAGTATTAAAAGTACTGTAAATTCATGGTACATCAACCCTAAGTTAGCCTAAACTAGCCTAAAAATCAAAACTAAGAATCAAAAAAATTAAAAAAATAACTAAACTAAACATCTTGGGTTGCCTCTATAGCAGCACTCAATTTAACGTTGCGGCATGATACAGGTTCCTTGATTTCTTAGATTTTATCAACAGCCCATTCTTCAATTACTTTTACTTCTTCCAACATCCCAGTGTAGTGCTTAATCCTTTCCCCATTCACCTTGAACCTCATTCCCTTATCATTTTGAGTTCAACCACTCCATGTGAAAACAGTTCCACTACTCGAAATGGTCTAATCCATTTTGACTTGAATTTTCTAGGAAATAAGTGCAACCTCAAATTGAAGAGAAGGAAAAAATCACTAAGAGAAATTCTCCCTTTTCAAACTTTTGATCATGGTGCTTCTTCATTCTTTCTCTTTATAAGGATAAACTTTCATACGCTTTCAGGAGAAACTCATTAAGTTCATTTAGCTCATTTAACCTCTTATCTAATGCAACATCCCAATCTAGATTTAAATTTTTCAATGCTCACATGGCTTTCTGTTCTAGTTCTGCAAGAAAGTGACAAGACATTACAAACATAAGTTGGTAAGGAGGCATACATATGGGAGTCTTCAATGTAGTCTGATATGACCATAAAGCATCATGAGGCTTTCTGGACAAATTTGTTCTTCTCGCACTCACATTCTTTCCAAGGATTTGTTTGATATCTCTATTCAAAACTTCCCCTTCCCCATTACACTGCGGATGGTAAAGAGTTTCTACATTATGTTGAAAACCATACTTCTCAGGAAACACCTTGAACAACTTATTACAAAATTGAGAACCTCCATCATTGATAATTGTCCTTGGTGTACCAAATGCGGAGGATATATTTCTATTTAGGAATGCAGTGACACTCTTTCCTTCATTATTTGAAAGCACAACAACTTCAACCTATTTAGACACATAGTCCACCGCAACAAGTGTGTACTTCGTCCCATTCGAACTCACAAACAAACCTATAAATTCAAGATCCCATACATCGAACAGTTTAATCACCAAAATTAGAATATGTGTGAGTTATTTCTTCCTTTAAATATCTCCTTCTCTTTAACAATGATCACAAGACTTTACAAAATCATGAACATATTGGTGAATGGTAGGCCAATATTACACACACAATGATATTCTATTGGCAGTCCGGATACTACTATAAGGAGCACTTACAGGAAAACATATGGCAAGCTTTCAAAATAATCATCATATCAACCTTGGGTATACAACGACAAATAATCCCATCAGCGTAGACATGGAACATGTATGTATCTTTCCAAAAAAACTTCTTCGTGTCCGATATTAATTTTCTTTTTTGGTAAAACAAAAATTTGAAGGTTTCACATCACTCTCTAAGTAATTAGCAAAATCTGTGAACTGTGGGATACGATCATATGGGGAAGCTAAAACTTAGTCGTCCAGAAATGTATCATCTATCTCAACTCCATATGCCAACTAGAACATTGCCTCTTCTTTTTATTTGGATAAGTGATCAGCAACTTGATATTTAGTCCCTTTTCTATCTTTCACTTTGAATTTGAACTCATGCAACAATAGCACTCATCAAATGAGTATTGGTTTAAAATACTTCTTTTCCATAAGGTACCTCAAATATGCAAGATCAGTGTGTACATTGAATTCAATTCCAAGCAAATAGGATCAAAACTTCTCGAATTAAAAGACTATAGCAGGTTGTTTTTGTTTGTGACGGTGTAGTTATTTTGAGCAATATTAAGGGCTTTGGTCGCATAGCATATGAGATGAAAATTCTTCTCACTCCTTTATCCTAACACTACGTGAAGCACCACCCACTCACATCACACATAAATTTAAACCAATGTCCCCAAGTCGGTGAAATAAGGTAGAGAAATCGGCTTCTCGTTCAACCTTTCAAATGCTTCAAAGAAAGTATCATCAAACTAAAACTTCATTTCCTTTTCATGTAAATTACATAGGCGGTGTGCTATCTTTGAGAAGTCTTTGATAAATCTTTGATAAAAGATAGCATATCCCAGGAAACTTCTTACACCCTTCACTAAAATAGGCGGGGGCCATTTTTTGGTCACCTAAATTTTAGATTGATCCACTTGAATGCCTACTTTTTAGATCTAACGACCAAGAAAAATGCCTTATTTTCCCATGAAGTGATACTTCTCCCTGTTTAGCACAATATTGCATTCTTCATACCATTTCTGAACATCACCACTGTGTGCTACACTAGTAAAATCATTTATATGTTCCAAATATTGATGTGTTGAGGAAACAAATTTATTAGAAGCTCAGAGTTCTAAGTATTTGATCTACCTGAGTGAAACCAAGATATACCATGATAGGTAGAAGGTGTATTTATGGAATGGGATGAAATAGGATATTGTAGATTTTGTGACTAAATGTCCAAATTGTCAAACAAGTGAAAGTTAAGAATCAGAAACTGTGAGGTTTGGCTCAAGACAATACAATTTCTACTTGGATGTGAGAAGATTTGAATATGGACTTCATTCTAATTTTACCTCATACTCGTCGATAGTTTGATTCTAATGGAGTTTCTAGAGTTGATTACTTTTTCCCTATTCTATTCATTTTAACTTGAGTCCTATTCGATGATGAATTTTCCTATCGAATAGATATTATAGTACCTCAAAACTTTGTCAATAAGGTTGGAAAGAAAAACAAAGAAAAATGTTTATTGGTGCAGTTCTTACGAGCCTACCTACGGTACGTACATAGGTAGTCATGGATGATGACATGAGAAAGGGAAAATATTTATTGTCTCATGAAACTCTATGGACCAACATGATAGTCCATAGGACGACCTATGACCCATAGGAAGTTGTTTGTAGTAGTGGTTCTAGACTTGGTGAGATTTTGATTGACGTTGGGTTCTATGGTTGGGACTAACTGCCCATAGAAGGCTCTACAAACCATAGGAAGTGTTCATAGAAATTGATTGGAATTTTAGTCTTCAGTGACTTGATCTACGGATGACTAGGTCAATGCGTAGATGTTTGTACAGACTCTAGGGCTTTTCGTAGGTCACTTCCGGTAGTTTTAAGTCTATGTTATTTTTGGACATTTCCTACCCTTTTAATACCTAAAATATGTTGTTTATAGAACATTTTAAGGTTCGATAACTAAATATACTATTCAAATAATCCTATTCTGTCTCATTCACTCAAAAACCCCATAATCCGCAATTGGCTTCTTCTCCAATTCTCTCTAAGGATCTTTAAGGAATGCTAGGGTTCTTTAAGTTCTCTTCCCCAACTCTAAAGCTTAGATTACTCTAGGTATGGGAAATTTTCCTTAATGGATCCCTTTCCATCTATTGAATCATTAGAAATTCTCAAATTCTAGTTTATGATGTTACCTAGTTGCTAGGGTTCTTTATGATTCTTCATGTGTCACAATCCAGGGTAACCCCCTAGATGTGACAAGGCGTACTTAACCCCAAAAGGTCTCATACAAGCCCCTTAGCATATCATAACATAAGACATAAGAAATGATGCAGAATTTAAAAACTTTATCAATACAATCAATGTTTATTATAAAAGTAAGCGGAAATCTAACTTGTCTCGGTTATCCATCTAATACAATATTTGAATAAAAAATAGGGTCACAGCCCTTTCAACATAATCTGAATATGAAACAACTAGAAAGAAACTACAATTGACTCATAGGTCCTGGAATCTTGAGGACTCATCACAAGATAGGAGAATAGTTGATCCAAGCTTGAACCACAAGAAGATCACCTTAAGAACCAGAACCTACACTTTGTGGAAAAAAAATGTAGAAAATATGGGTTAGTACAAAAATGCACTAGGTATGATAGCCATGCATAAAAATCCTTGAAACATGCTAAAAAGGACTATTTTGTTGAAAACCATGCTATATGCCATGTTTGGAAATCATCATGAACTTTAGTATAAAAGTATAATACATAAGCATTTTCAACATGTTGACCATCATAGCATATAGAACAATCTCATAAGTAACCCTAAGTTATACTTGTGCAATGAATAGATAAAGATACCACAACCCCATCTTTACTAAGTACCACTTTTAGGCCACCAAAATCATTCTTAACATTCGTTGATCTCATTATTTGTTCATACTCATAGGCAAGGAACATTCACATTTAATAAGTCATATAAAGGAAAGCAACTCATAACAACAATCCACATTAAGCATACTTCATTACATTTAGCCTTCATAACAACATAATTAGTAGCATCATTATAAGCATATTTCATAAATCATTATAGCATTAAGGAACACACCATAACTACTCCCAAAGCCTTCTTGTGCAATGTATGGATGAAGTCCCATAATCCCACCCACACTTTATAAAGCTTCTTGAGTTACCATAGTGCATAACTCATATTCTTGGTCATAGTGGAAATAAGCCTTAACCAACATAGACCATGTGAGCAAATCATGGAATCCGAATTCATGTCCCACACCAAAAAGAGTTGGTCTACTTGCCTAAGGTAGAACCGGCAACATTTTAGCTTAGGTGGATCCACTAGCTAATGACATATGTGGGCACATAGTTATAGTATAAGGATTTTGTTACTAGGACCCCGACCTTACATAGGGGGAGATTCCACCTCATAATATCTATTCGGTGCTAAACATTAAATTCCCATGTAGTAGTTAATCCTCTTTTAACATCATTACACATGAAATCTATGACATTGGCCTACCGGTTCAAGGTACATCAATAGAATAGCTCATTGAATCCTCATAAAAGGTGTACCATTGGTCTACCAATTTAAGGTTCATCATTGCAATAGTTCATTGACTTTTCATGAAAGGGGTAGCACTGGCCTACCGATTCAAGAGAAGCCTTAGAATACTTCATTAGTTATTCATGAAAGGGATGCCATTGACCTAACTATTCAAGGTTCATTAAATCAAGATAGTTCTTTAATTAATCATGAAAAGGATGCCATTAGCCTACTGATTCAAGGTATATCAATCAAGATAAATTTTAATCACACATGAAAGGGATACCCTTAGCCTACTGATTCATTTAGGTGAGGAAAGCCTTTCACAACATGCCACCATCATTCATAAGTGTATAATTGAGAATAGTCTTTCAATCAACGCATCATCATTAACATAATCATAGAAACTTCACTCTCTAGGTATTCATAAATCATGTACATACACATCAAGATCACACATAATTCTCATAGTTTGCCCTTCAAGGACCACATATCACATTCAATAAATACACCTAGAATTACTAAATTAGGCATGGATAATAACGTGATTTAAGTAATGAATTCATAACATTCATGGATTCTTGAGGAAATCCACTTAAAATCATATAAAAAATCATCAACATATCCATAAACAAACATAATTCAATCATTTAAAATGAATTTGAAAGGAATCCATGAGATTGAAGTCAAACCCTAACTTTTGTGTTTTCTAGCTTCGAAATTGGGGGTTTTGAAGGGGCTCTATGGGTGAAGGCTACCCATAGATGAAAAGCTACCATACTTTATTGAAGATTCACTAAAAAATTGAGCAGAAAAACTTGATTCTTCAACCCTAGCTTCACTTTTCTTCTTCTTTTTCCTTGGATTTCTAGAGAGAGGATTTTGGGGGAGAGTTTGTTATGGATTTTGGGTCTTGGGATTTATGAGGTGTATGGGTTAGTTGATTACTTAAAAACTCTTAAATAGGTGAATTAATACTATACAAAATGACTCCAGTTAATAATAACTAAAAAGGAAATTACCTAAAAACCCCTAGCCTTGGCCGAATTTGGACAGATTGCATGCATGACCCACGACCCATGACCTACGGACCGTGGGTGGGACCACGACCAGTTCTGGTTGGGCGTGGTTCATGGTCTATGTCTTGTTGAATTTGGGCTTGAGCTATGGAGCTCACCCACGAGGCATGGATGGAATTACGCCCCGTAGGTTCCATTCGTAGGTCACCTTTTTGGGCAGTTTTGGGTTTAGGCTTTAGGGTCCTCCTCAAGGACCCTTAGTTTGTCCTTGGGGAGTCGTACCTTGACGTTTAATCCCTAAAACCTTCATTCTAAGTTGCAGAAGAAAATTTTATGACTTTAACCTTAGGACATGCTTTAGTTAAGCCTACTAGTTTTCAGGGAGTTACATTATCTCCCCTTTGGGAACATTCGTCCTCGAATGACGATCTAGAAACTTTATGGAATTAAAGACTCAAGACTAGTAGCCCATCAAGCATGAAACAATCAAAATAATGCACAATTCAAAGGAGGAAACATCAACTCCATCTTAACATACTCAATGCAAAACAAGGAAGTATGAACTACATCTAACAACCCATTATGCATGAAAACTCAAAATTTCTTCATTCATAGGAGGAACTACCTTCTCCAGCTAAAAGCATGATCAACTTAATAACATGAAACCAATTAGGCAATTACTCTCAAAAGCACAATAAAACATGTTCGACAATTCATCTCATGAAGCATATAGGCAACTCATATTAAGTGCACAACAACATGAGGAACACATAAATCATGAAAACTCATTTTCTTACTAATCATGAATTTCATAAAAAACATGCATAACCTAAGGAGACCATGGAAACACATAAATCACACATGACTCGAATTCATAAAACAAGTCACAAGGAACTCTTTGTCTCAAGCACTAATAGGAATAGAAAAAAGAGATGAGGATATCGGGACTCTCAACAATATTGCCATTTAAGCACACTATCTGCCCCTTGGGAGAAAGCCCCTTACGAAAACCTCAATTACTACTTCATTCAAACCATTCTAAAGACACACCAAAAACTCATAATAACCTTACCAACTCCACTCAATATCTTATATGAGCCTACAAACCGGGACTAAACTTCCCAAACTGAATACATCTCCCATGGTGAGAATTTCAAGCTAACCCATATCATGAACATCAAGAAGACTCAACGACCTTGCTATCTACGCATATCATCTCCCCCTTGGGAGTAAGCCTATACAGACTCTTCTAAGCATCTTCTTGTTCAATTCTAAGGCTGGAGTAAGTCAATTCTAAACCATTGTGAACTATACTACTACCTTTCCTTTTATAGGAGTCTACCAATTACCACCATTAGGTTTTATCTAAGCACTCTACTCGTAATGACCATACTTAAGATCAATCTTAACAAGGTAACTAACTCTTTGAAGTTTGTTAACACTTAGACATATCTCTCTCACCTTAGCTGGTGGTACATGCAACCCTCAAAGTACTACATCTCATAAACATCATACATGCCTAGTTCTTAAGAGAAGTCTACTCATAGGTTCTTATACATGCTTTACCCTTAAGCAATTCTATTTATCAAATCTTCCAACTTACCCAAAACTCACAATGGCCAAGTAGGGTTCTACCATCACTAACATTAACAACTACAAATCTCATTCATAACAAAGGCAACATCCAAGTCTAGCATCTCAAGTCCTATCTAGTCATATAGTCATAATTGGTATCACGACAAACATTTTCGCCCTTGCTCCTTGTAGCATGAGCCCTTCGAGTAGTCGTATCTTGAAGACCATCGTATAAGGAGAAAGACTTTATAAAGTTAAACTCTATGGCACGACTTAGAGAATGATGAAGAGAGATTTCCTACTCATCTAATATCCTCTCATTCATAAATATGGCATGCTTCACACTATGAGCAAGACTATACTAGACGTGGCTTATGAGACATCATCCTAGAATCATTGTAAACCTTGTGCTCTGATACCAAGTTTGTCATGACCCAGGGGTACCCCTAGATGTGACAAGGCGTACTCAACCCCGAAAGGTCTCATACAATCCCCTTAGCATATCATAACATAAGACATGAGAAATGATGCAGAATTAAAAAAATGTTATCAATACAATCAAATTCTTTTATAAAATCAAGCGGAAGTCTAACTTATCTCAATTAGCCATCTAATACAATCTTTTAATAAAAAATAAGGTCACAGCCCGTTCAACATAATCCAAATATGAAACAAATAGAAAGAAACTACAATTGACTCATAGGTCGTCGAATCTTGAGGTCTCCACACAAGCTAGGAGATTAGTCGATCCACACTTGAACCACAAGAAGATCACCTTAGGAATCGGAACCTAGACTATGTGAAAAAAATGTAGAAAATATGGGTTAGTACAAAAATGCACAAAGTATGATAGCCATGCATAAAAATCTTTGAAACATGCTAAAAAGGACATTTTGGTTGAAAACCATGCTATATGCCAAGTTTGGAAATCATCATGAACTTTAGTATAAAAGCATAAGACATAAAAATTTTCAACATGTACACCATCATAGAATAATAGAACCATGTCATAAGTAACCCTAAGTTATACTTCTGCAATGCATAGATAAAGATCCCATAATCCCATCTATACTAAGTACCACTTTTAGGCAACCATAATCATTCTTACCATTCCTTGATCTCATCCTTTGTTCATACTCATAGACAGGGAACATTAACATTTAATAAGTAATTTAAAGGAAAGCAACTCATAGCAACAATCCACATTAAGGATACTTCAATACATTTAGCTTTCATATCAACATACTTAGTAGCTTCATCATAAGCATATTTCATAAATCATTATAGCATTAAGGAACACAGCATAACTACTCTCAAAGCCTACGTGTGCAATGCATGGATGAGGTCCCATACTCCCACTCACATTTTATAGAGCTTCTTGAGTAACAATAGTACATAACTCATATTCTTTTTCATAGTGAGAATAAGACTTAACCGACATAGACCATGTGAGCAAATTATGGAATCCGGTGTGATGTCACACACCGAAAAGAGTTGGTCTACTTGCCTAAGGTAGAACCAGTAACATTTTAGCTTAGGTGGATTCACTAGCTAATAACATATGTGGGCACATAGTTATAGTATAAGGAGTTTGTTACTAGGAACGCGACCATACATAGGGGGATATTCCACCTCATAATATCCATTCGGTGCTAAGCATTAAATTCCCATGTAGTAGTTATTTCTCTTTTAACATCAGTACACATGAAATCTATGCGATTAGCCTACCGGTTCAAGGTACATCATTAGAATAGCTCATTGAATCCTGATGTAAGGTGTACCATTGGTCTACCGGTTTAAGATTCATCATTACAATAGTTCATTGAATCTTGATAAAAGGGGTAGCACTGGTCTACCGATTCAAGAGAAGCCTTAGAATATTTCATTAGTTATTCATGAAAGGGATGCCATTGGCCTAACTATTCAAGGGTCATTAACTCAAGATGTTTCTTTAATTAATCATGAAAAGGATGCATTAGCCTACCGATTCAAGGTATATCAATCAAGATAAATTTTAAGCACACATAAAAGGGATGCCTTTAGCCTACTTATTCATATAGGTGAGGAAAGCCTTTCACAACATGCCATCATCATTCATAAGTGTATAATTGAGAATAGTCTTTCACTCAACACATCATCATTAACATAATCAAAGAAACTTCACTCTCTAGGTTTTCAGAAAGCATGTACATAAACATCAAGATCATACATAATTCTCATAGTTTACCCTTCAAGGACTACATATCACATTAAATAAATACACCTACAATTACTAAATTAGGCATGGATAATAACATCAGTCAAGCAGTCAATTCATTACATTCATGAATTCTATAACATTCTACTTGTATCACTCAATACGCACACTTTAAGATCCAATTTGGAAAAATAGGGTAGTTGATGGATTCTTGAGGAAATAAACTTAAAATCATATAAAATCATCAATATATCCATAAACAAACATAATTCAATTATTTAAAACAAATTTAAAAGGAATCCATTAGATTGAAGTCAAACCATAACTTTTGGGTTTTCTAGTTTTGAAATTGGGGTTTTTGAAGGGGTTCTATGGGTGAAGGCTACCCATAGAATAAAATCTACCATACCTTATTGAAGATTCACCACGAAATTGAGGAGAAAAACTTGATTCTTCAACCCTAGCTTTACTTTTCTTCTTCCTCTTCCTTGGAATTCTAGAGAGAGGGTTTTGAAGGAAAGTTGGTTATGGATTTTGGGTCTTGGGATTTATGAGGTTTATGGGTTATTTAATGACTTAAAAACTCTTAAATAGGTGAATTAGTACTATACAAGATGACTCCACTTAATAATAACTAAAATGGAAATTACCTAAAAATACCATGCCTTGGCCGAATGTTTACAGATTGCAGGTATTACCCACCACCCATGACCTATGGACAGTGGGTGGTACCACAGCCCGTTCTGGTTGGGCATGGTTCATGGTCTGTGGCTTGTTGAATTTGGGCTTGAGCTACGGAGCTCATCCACGAGGCGTGGATTGACCTACACCCTGTAGGTCACCTTTTTGGGCAGTTTTGGGTTTAGGCTTTAGGGTTCTCTTCATGGACCATTGGTTGTCCTTGGGGAGTCGTACCTTGACGTTTAACCCCTAAACCCTTCATTCTAAGTTCGAGAAGCAAATTTTATGACTTTAACCTTATGACAAGCTCTACTTAAGCCTACTAGTTTCCGGTGTGTTACATCATGGGTTCGTTGTTTTTTATCCAATTGACTATATCGGATCTTATTATGGATGATTTGATTCAAATTACATGTTTTTAAAGTATTTCATATGAGCCCATGTTATATGTGTATTTTATGATCATGAATTCAAGCTTTGAAGTTATGCATCCATTAGGAATTGTAGTGACAATGGTTCTACGTTACTTTTCTAAAAAAGTATCTCATATTTTTATGAAATTGTGTTTCTTCCACTTGAAGTATTCCTAGTATGAAATATCTCAACGATTTATCCACTTCCGATTAAAGTGTGATTTTAGTATGAAAAGAATATCATGATTTAGATATTTACGATTAAGTGTCTTTTAAACATCAAATATGTTATAAAATCGTGATATTTAAAAAGAAATGTTATTCTTATGGTTTTATGAGTCTTTATTATTAAGCTTATGTTCCTAGATTCTCATCATTTCAAAGACGAAAGAGATATGAATATTATATTATTCTTGATGTTTTCCATCGGGAGATTCCTTAGCACCTAGTGGATTTGGGTGAATCCTAATGTTCTTATAATACGTGCCACTACAGGATGTCCCAAATGAATAAATTAGCAAGTGAATCCACCTAATCTTCAGTATAGGGTCCTTATATTGGCAAGAAAGTTTTTTTTTTGATGTGATAGTAAGACACCGAATTCCATGCTATAGCTCACATGGTCTATATCCATTAAAAGTAAGCATCTCTAAAATGATATGATGTTCTTGCAAAGCTTATGTTATATTCATATCTCCTGATTTCTATATTGGATTGACCTTTTATGATTTATCAACTAAGCTTATCCAATTAATATGTTTTACTTGGTCATGTATTATCATATTTTGAACTTATTATGTTATCATGTTTATATTTATGGTTGTTCCCCATATTCATTACATTCATAGTACTTATGCATAAATCTCTTGTGCCTATATTATTTGATAATATATGCTTTGATGGTCCTTTATCCAGTTGTGGCTAGTGGATTGATTCAGCTTTGATTTGCTTGTGGTGAGTCCCGTTGATCAAGGGCTTGATCACATGTTATGAGTTCTTATCTTTTTTAGTCATTTCAGTTTTTCAAACTTCTTTTGTCAGTTAGGGTTTTGTCCTAGTCGCACCTATTATATAGTGGCTTGTTGTAAGACTTAGTACGTTTTCTCTTATGAGTTTGTTGTACTCTAATTTTTGTATACCTTATGATGTTGATTTTGAGACTCATCTATTTTTCATAATTTAAATTTTCTTACTGTTAATATTAGTGTCATGCTTATGTAAAGTGGCTTTTTAAAGGTATCTCAGGATCCTATATGTCATGTCATAATTAGGGGATAGTTTGGGTTGTGCTAGGATAAGAGGACTCGTAGATTTGTGAGGGGGTTGTCCTATTCTATTCATATGGCTATGTTAAAGCTATTCCGCAAGGCGGATTCATTCATGTTCATAGTAGGTGCTGCCAAGGAGGTAGAATTGATAGATAAAAGGGAGTTGGGGACCATAAGAGGCCTTGCCCTTTGGGTATATTTTTTGGTAATAGAGGATCCTTCAGAGAGAGTGGTTCTTTTAAGATCGAGGGTAAGATCACCAAGTTATCTTGACATCCAAGGGTGGCCAAATATCTTGTGGTCCCTACAATGTGAGTTAGAGTTATTATGGGTCACAGTAGAGGCTGGAGGGCTAATGTAGTCATTTTGGTTTCTCTAGGTCTTCATAGTTATTTTCGCACTTGAGAATTGTCTTTACTTATTGAGACCTAGATCATCTCTCGTGATAGTTTCCTATGTAGGGTCAAGGAGGACCCCAAGATATCTCTTAAGTCCTGGCAAGATTGATGTCACATCAAGCTCTAGGTGAGGGTAGAGTTCTGACCGGTAAAGGTGGTCAGATAAAGGTAAAGGGATGACTCACATTTGCAGTAGAGGTAAATGGATGACTCACATTTGCAGTGGTGAGGGTTCAGTGTTATGCATTTCTAAGGAGACCCAAGGTGTTATTTTTAAATACAGTTATAAAAAATATCATCCCAATCTATATCTGTATTATTTGATCTAGGATCTACTTTCTCTTATGTGTCTACTTACTTTGTTATAGAGCTTGATGTGATGTATGATCGTATGTTTATGCCTATTTGTGTTCTACCCTCATGGGTAATCCCTTATTGGTTGATCAAGTGTATCAATCCTATTTTGTTACTTTGGAGAGTTATGACTCTTGGGTAGACTTTATTATATTGGGGGATGGTGGATTTAGATGTTATATTTTTTATGGATTGGCTCTTTCTTCTCATGTTATTCTTGATTGTAATGCTAAGATTGTGACCTTAGTGATGCCTTGTGTTTTGAGAGTTGAGTAGAAGGGTGCTATTAGTCCTTACCCTAGGAAGGTAATTTCTCTCCTCTGTGCTGAAAGATTGGTCGATAGAGGGTGTTTATCATACTTAGCATTTATTCGGGACCCTGTTGTTGAGCTACCTCACATGGGGTGCATTCTCGTGTTTTAGGATCTTGCAAATGTATTCCCTACTAACATTCCAGGAGTTCCTCATAATAGGGACATTAATTTTTCTATTTATTTAGACCAAGGCCCTAAGCCCATCTCTATTCCTCTTTATCACTCGGTCCATTGGAGTTGATAGAATATTTGAAGGACCTAATGAAAAAGTGGTTTATTCACCTTAATTTGTTAACTTGAGGTGAACTGGTTTTATTTGTAAATAAGAAGGATGGGTCTATGAAGATGTGTATTTATTAAAGGGAGTTGAACAAGGTGAATGTTAGGAACAAGTATCCTTTTCCGTGTATTGATGATTTATTTGATAGATTTTAGGGGTCAGCGTTGTTCTCTAAAATAGACTTGAGGTCCAGTTGTCATCAGTTGAAAATTAGGGCATTAAATGTAACTAAGAAATATTTTTAGACTAGTTATGATAAAAATGAGTTTATAGTAATGTCTTATAGGTTAACTAATGCCCCTACATGGTTCATGGAGTTGATGAACGTGGTGTTTCACCGGTACTTGGATTCCTTTGAGATCATATTTATGATGACATCTTATTGTATTCAAAGAATGAGGATGATCATGTTCCCCACTTGAGGATAGTCCTTTAGAGGTTAAAAGAGGAGAAGTTTTATGTAAATTTCTTAAAGTGCAAGTTCTATCTTCATTCGGTGGCATTCTTAGTACATGTGGTGTCTAAGGAGGTCATTAGGGGGATCTTACCAATATTGAGGTGGTTAGGGGTTGGAGGATTCCTAGTTTTTCTACTGAGATTCATAGTTTTGTGGGGTTCATGGGATAATACAGGGAGTTTGTGCAGGGTTTCTCTACCATTGTGTCCCTCATTGACTAGATTACCTCCATATAATATGAAGTACCAATCATTTGACGAGTCTAAGGTGAGATTTCAAAAGCTCAAGACATTGCTAACTTCGACTCCTATTTTGACTGGAACCGAGGAGAGCGTAGTCTTTAATGTATCTTGTGATGCTTTGGAAGTCGGTCTAGATAGAATGTTGACACAAACGGAGATAGTCATTACTTATGCTTTGAGGCTGTTGAAAACTCATGAGAAAAACTATTCTACCCATGACTTGGAGTTGGCGGAAGTGGTCTTTGTGCTTAAGTTGTGTGTCACTACTTATATGGTATGGATTACGAGGTCTTAAACAAATATAGGAGCCTTCAGTATATATTGAGTTAGATGGATCATATCTTGAGGTAGTGTAGATGGCTCAAGTTGTTGAAAGACTAAAACATGACTTTTTTTGTATCACCCAGGGAATGCCAATATTTTAGCAGATGCATTGAGTAAGAAGACTTCAAGAATAGGGGTTGGTGTCACTATTTAAGTGGATGAGAGGTAGTTGGCTAGGGACGTTCAAGTATTAGACAATTGTCTGGTCCGATTGCAGATTTGAGTGATGGTGGTGTTAATGCATTTATTAAGGTTGAATCTTCTTTGCTTGAGCTTATTCGAGAGAGGCAATTTGATGATGAGACATTTTGTACTATTCAAGACACGATGTTTAGTTTTGAAGCTACTGAAGTGACACTTGATTCTGATTGAGTTGAAAATTTGGGGTAAAATATGTATGCCCGAGATGGGTGAGTTGGTTAGATTGATCTTGGATGGGGCACAATGCTCTAGGTAATATATTGACCCAAGAGGGGTCAAGATGCACCATGATTTGAGTACAAACTATGTGTTGTGTTGTATGAAGAAGGAAATTGTTGAGTTTGTGGCTAGGTGCTTCACTTGCTAGTAGGTCAAGTTTGAGCATCAACAGTCTGTCCGAGGATGCCCATTCCTACTTAGAAGTAGAAGTGTATCCCCATGGACTTTGTAATGGGTTCACCTACCATTCTGGGTAGTTATGATTTTATTTGGGTTATTGTTGATAGGTTGACCAAGTCCTCCCATTTTAATTTTATTAAGGTAAAGTATATGGTTGAGAAGTTTGCTTGGATCTACATTACTCAAATAGTTTAGTTATATGTGTTGATAATTTCTATTGTTTCTGACTGAGGTTCACTCTTCACTTCTTAGTTTTGAAGATGTTTACAACATGGGTTGGGTACCCAATTATATATGAATATATATTTTAACCTAGATGGATGGACAATAAAGAAGATGATTCAAATACTAGAGGACATGTTTTGGGAGTGTGTGATTGATATTTGTGCTCATTGGGACCATACTTTCCCATTAGTGGAGTTTTCCTACAATAATAGTGATCAATGCATCATTTAGATGGCTCCACGTAAGGCGTTGTAGGGTAGGAGGCATAGATCTCTGATTGGTTGGTTCGATGCCATTAAGGTGGAGCCATTAGTTATGACTTTCTTAGAGATGCTATGGAGAAGGTCCGTTTGATTCAGAGTAGATTGTTGAAATCCTAGAGCCGATAGAAAAGTTATGCCAATAGAAGAGTGTGAGCCTGTGAATTTATGGAGGGTGATCATGCTTGGCTCAACGTATCACCCATGAAGGGTGTGATGAGGTTTGGGAAGAAGTACAAGCTTAGCCTTTGGTTCAAGGGCCCTGTTAAGATCATGGGTAGGATTAGAGTGGTGGCCTACAAGTTGGCTCTATGATCTATCTTGTTAGTTGTGCATACGATTTTTTATGTTTCCATTCTTTGGGAGTATTTACCAGATGAGTCCCATGTGATTTTGCGTGATTCAGCCATTTTGGATCTTGACTTGTCATTTGAGGAGGAGCCTATAGCTATCACAGATAGGCACGTTAGAAATCTAAGGATAAAAGATATTTGCTTCAGTGAAGGTTAAGTGGAAACATCAATTGATTACCTACTCGGAGGATGGAGTAAATATGCGTGCCCGATATCCTCAGCTTTTTTAACCTTCAAGTACTTTCTTTTACTTTATGTTCAAGGAAAAAAATTATTTTTATTAGTTGATATTGTAATTATCTTAGGTGTCATTTTGGGAAATTTTAAGAAAGTTACCATTTTACCCCTTTAATAGTTGTCTCAAGACATGTTTGATGAGTTTAGGAAGTTGGTTTTTAAATTTTATTGAAAAGTTGTGAGTTTTTGATGTTTTAGAGTTTTGGAGATTAAAGTTGTTAAAAGTGATTTTTATTTTTTGAAACAATCTGAGCTACGGGTCTAAGAATGTAATTATGTAAATTCCATCAGCTTCATAATGTACAATTTTTTATGAGTATTGTCGTTTTATGTTTTGGAATTCTTTTGTGGAACTGATCCCTTGAGCCAGAAATTTTAGTGAAATTAGATAAAGAATTGACTTTGGTCAACAATCAAAGTGTGGATGCTCGAATTGAGCTTGTGACGATTTTATTGGATTTATGGGATTACAAACCAATCTCGAGGGTCCATTTAGTCAATTCGGTTGTTTTAGTGTTTGTTGTGTTTTGGTGATAATTGAACCTCCTTCATGTTCAAGGTGCCCTGTTCCTATTCATGAAGGGTAATGGATCTAAATTCACGTGGCCGTGGCTGTGAATGCAGGAGGCTGTCCCGTGTAACCTTTGCATTAGCGGAACCTTTCCCGCGTTCATGAAGGATTAGTCCTTTGGTCTATGCATTAATGGAAGAGGGACCACACTCCAACTTAAACTTTTTCTTGTCCTCAAGTAAAACTCAAGATAAGTAGTTCAAAAAGGATATGTCAAACAATGCTGCATAAGACTCAACATGAATGCACATAACAAGGTTCAATTTACTCATGCACTGATCAATTTTGCATTCAAAGATTCAAATTGTGACACACCATTACCAAAGATGCTCAAGTTCACAATACTTGCTTCAAATGAAAGTTCAAGCTCAACAAAGGTACTCAAATGCCCTCACAACAAAGATGATTTAATAATCACACATTATTTCTCAACAATTTAGGGTTTTGAAATCACATAGAACTCTCACACTCATAAAGATGAACACATACATGACTTCACCCATAGGTTTGCCCATATTTTCTAATAAACAGTTGTTTGAGCTCACTCAAGTCACAAAGGTCTTTTCATGGCTATAACGGGGTTGAGTGTCTAGGTAAGGTCATTTAGGCTCAGTGGCTTCTACCTTCATGAAGTGTGGCTTGAACATCACATTCCTTCTTTTCTTTAACAGTTCAAACATGCTCATTATCCAGCCCATTATTAAACTTCATATGAATTACCGGACACCCCATTTCTTTTGCAATTTTCATCACTTTACTTCACAACTTTTTCATTCTTTTTCTTTGCTTCTTTTTGTCTTTTCTTTTCTCTCTTTTTTCATATGGAGGGGTTACGTCATTTTTCAAAACCATTTTACAAAGGGGGATTTCTCACACTTCTTGATTTTCCTTCTCTTTTCACCACACCTTCAACTTAGGCTTTTGGCCTAAGTTGGCTATTCACAAAAACCACACTTCATGAAAATTATGGGTAGATGGATAAAGAGGGATCACAATTTTTTCTAATGTCTTCCAAGAAAAGGATAAAGCTCAATATGGTTCAAGCAAGGTTCACACTTCTCAGAAGGTTGGCCAGAAAAGAGGTATATTGTCAAATTGTTTCACTCTTTAAAATCGGTGCTTAAGATCATTTCAAGTGCTTGCATCACTTAGTCAACCAGACCAACGGGGAAAATTCTAGGTGTTATCACACAATTGTTCAAAGTAATCTCAACACACAAGGCATTGGCACTAATATCAATCAAGACTCCACACATTCAAGCTAGTGTGCAATGTTCAGCACAAGAGACTCATTCAATAACTGGCTAGTCACAACGACATGCTAAAAGTTCACACATTGTCTATGCAACTTCATTGGCCTTATCTTAGTTGCACATTCATTTCGTTCAATTAAGAGCATTATTCAAGTCATCGGTATTGATCATAACTGACACTCAAGTGCACACAAGAACAACCACAATTACAAACAATAGGGTGGCACAAAATTTAAAGATAGGTCAAAACCATTTCCATTTAAAACAAGGAGCCACAAGCTTAAACATCGACAAGATTAGAATCAAAACAGATATATAGATCAAAACCTCCAATATTCACAAAATAAAATAGAATCACAAGAGGTAGGTATGGATATACCTCACCCCGCCCACAAAAGAAAAGCAGTTGTCCTCAAATGCAAATAAAGTAACAATAATCAAGAAAACAACAAAGCTGTAGGTAAAGAGTGATCATGTCTACTCAGTTGCTCCATCTGTCAAGGCATCAATGCCCGGGGTAACAATATGGGGCTCGACATCAGTGCCCGATGCACCATAAGCATTATCTCCACTGGATCCTGCCGTAGAAATATCCCTTAAGGAGGCCTGTCAGGCAGTCTCAATCACGACATCCTAGAGGTCTGCCACATCATCATAGACAACTGCATTCCACTCCTCAAGCTGCTCCTCATCGGTCTCGGCCTCAGACTTGGCAGAAGCCACATCCTCTATAATATCATATTTTGTTGTATTCGGAGGTGCCTTAGAACGTGCTGGAATCTCAGCACTCAGATCCTCGAGAATAACAATTGACTTAAACAGCGAAGTAAAATCTGTGGATTCAGATGGTCCACATCCTTCCTAAGTTTATAAACCTCGGCTTTCAAAGTCGTAACCTTAGTAGTCACCCCCTGTCCTCTCTCACAGGTCACTACTATCACAGTGAGAGCATCAATAGGAGCCTGGAGAGGTGTCAGCGCAGCTGTGATGGCCCTCTCAATCATCCAAGGTACCTCAGCCTCTAGCAGAGGAAACCCGTACATCTGTAGAATGGGCTACTGTAACGACCCTCAAATCTAGTAGGTGAAACTAGAGCTTAATGAGTTTTGTTCTGAGTTTAGTTTGCGTTTAATATGATAGAATGTTGTCTCGAGCTATGGTTGATTGGTTTAGGGGTTAAACGCTAAGGTACGACTCCCCAAGGACTAGTCTAGGGGTCCTTAAGGAGAATCCTTAGCCTAACCCCCAAGACCCCAAGGAAACTAGAATGTTGCCAAATAAGTGGTGACTTACGAAGGGGGGACCACGCCTCATAGGTCCAACCATGATTTGTGGTCTTGATCCGTAGGTCAAGGCCTTCAAGACCAATCCCAGCCACGAACCATGGACAGCCAGGATGGTCCGTAGATTGGGTCCGTGGTCCATCACTGTAAAAGCTGTTTTGGGTTCGGCTAAGGCAAGAGTGTTTTGGTAAATTTCTTTTATGATCTAGTAAGTTGAGGGATGGTTATTTTGGGTTAATTATGGTATTTTATGAGTATTAAAAGTATTAGACTCTATTTTTCTACTCATTATTCAAAATCACAAAAGAGAATCCACCTCTATTCTCAAAAGTTCTCTCTCTAGAAACCTCCATTGGAGGAGAAGACTTCAAGCTCCCAAGGTCAAGAATTCAAGTTTTTCAAGGGATTTTCATGGGATTCTTCCATAAAGGGTATGGTAGTCTTCATCCTTGACTTAGTTTCTTTTAAGGAACCAATCTCAAAAGTGATGTATTCTCTAAAACCCTAGTTTTCAATCTTGGCATTGGTTCGATTCCAAACGATTTTCAAAATCATTATTGCGTTGAATTATTAATGAATTGTAGATTTAAAGATTAATTAAGATGATTTCTTCCTACAACCCATGTTTTCCCCCAAATTCCTAAATTGTGATTTGTGAGTGGGAATTGATTGATTATGCAAGTACGTTGAATTGTTTATGTTTATATTGAATTAAGTGATTGAATCATGTCAATTTCCTTATCTATTGTGGTAGTTTGGATTTATGGGTTGATGTTGGTTCATAGCACTAAGGGGAAATTTCATGAAGGATTATGTATGATTATGATGTGAAGTATATGTGTGTGATCTCAATGAATGTATTATGATCATGATTAGAATAGAATTGTGTTAGTATTGAAAGCTTATGAATGATGATGATCTATGTGAAAGGTTATTCTCGCATACACACTCATGAATGAAGTTTCTATGATTACGTTAATGATGATGGGTTGATTAAAAGGCTATTCTCAATTGTACTCTAATGAATGATAATGCCATGTTGTGAGAGGTCTTTCTCAAAATATAGGATTCTTAATAAAGAGGCTATTCTCATAATTGAATCTATGAGCTATCCAATGAATGAATGATGGGTTTGAGATGGATAATCATACGTGAGTTTAGGTGGGGTATCTAGTAGAAATCTCGTATCCCATAATAAAAAATGAATGTAATGAATGCCAAATACTCCTTGGGGAATAATGCTAAGCACAAAATGGATATTGATTGAAATGGATACTCATACGTGAGTTGAGGCGAGGTATCTAGTAACAATCTCTTGAGATGGATGCCCATACGTGAGTTGAGGAGGGGTATCTAGTAGCATTCTCCATATCCCATAACTATGTGCCCTCAGAGGTTTATAGCTAGTGGATCCACCTAAGCTATAAACAACGGTCCTACCTTAGGCAAGTAGGAATCCCTTATCCGGTGAGGGTGACACTGGGATTCCATGATTTAGCTCTCATGGTCTATGTCGGTTAAGGCCTACCCCCACAAAGAATGTTAATGAACTGTGGCTTCTCAAGAATGTACTACTTAGTATGGGTGGTAGTATGGGATGCCATCTATTCCTTGCACAAGTAGACTATGAGAGTATTCATAGTGTGTTCCCTTATAATGTTAAATGAATGAATGTGCTCTTATGATGATGTTAATGAGAATGTTGGCTTAATGTCTAATGAATGAAGGTGTTCTTAATGAAGCTAATGGGGAATGTTGACTTATGTATTTAATGTAATGATACATGTTATACTTGGATTGTATTATGAGTTACTTCCTTGTCATGACTTAATGAATATGAATGTGCCTTGCCTATGGTGACTTCAAAGGAGTACTTAGTGTGAGTAGTAGTATGGGATGATACTTGCACATTGCACAAGTATGACTTAGGGTTGTGTTAGGTGATGGTCCTTATGTGATGATATGGCTCATGTAATGCTTATGTCTCTTATGTATGAGTATTGTGTAAGGATGGAAAGGTTGAATGGTAAGTTCACTTTTGGTGACCTTAAGGTGGTACTTTGGTGTGGATGGTGGTATGGGATGCTATCCATACATTGCACAAAGTATAGCTTGAGGGTTACTTGAGGTGAAGGCTTAATGTGAAGGTAATGGTTTATATGTGGTTATGTTCTAATGTGGTTAAATGACTTTTATGTTGGTTATGGTTGAATAGTTTGCCTCTTATGCTTATGTTCAAGATGTTTTCTCAAAATGGCATATATCATGACTTTCAAATAAAATGTCTGTTTTAAGCATGTTTTTCCATGGCTATCATACTTAGTACTTAATTGTGCTAACCCATTCTTCTTCATGTTTTACTACATGTATAGGTTCCGGCATTTGAGTGATTCTCTCTAGTGAAGTTTGGAATTGAGATTCTCCAAGCCTACGTGGTATATCCTCATAGATCGAGGACAAGTGGTTGATGTTTCCTTTCTTTTCATGTAATACACTATTGTTAAGTTTGTCGATTGTAAAGGGTGGTGACCCTATTTTGTTTCAAGTATGTTGTTTAGATGGCCATGTGAGATGATAGACTTCCGCTTGCTTTTAATGATTTTGATTATTGGATTTATAAAGGAAAAGTTTTAAATTCCGCACTATTTCTAAGTATCATATGCAATGAATATGCTATGAGGATTGTATGAGACCCCTTCGAGATCAAGTACGCCCTGTCGCATCTAGGGGCTAGCCTTGGGTCATGACAAACATGGTATCGAAGCGTAAGTATTTGGGAATGGTTGTTAGGTTGATGTCTCACAAGCCACGTCTAGTAGAGTATTGTTCATCGGTGTGAGTCGCGACACATCTACGAGCGAGAGGCTATAGAATGTTAGGAAGTTACACTTCTTTCATATTCTTCAAGTCGTGCTATAGAGTTTAATTATCAAATGTCTTTCTCTTATTCCTTATCCGATGGTCTTGAAGATGTCACTACTCGAAGGGCTAATGCAACAAGGATTGAGGGAGGAGAAGTTGAGTGTTGATGTCAATTATGGCTATGTGACTTGTTAGACTTGAGGTGGTAGATTGTGATGTTGTCTCTAGTATGAATAGGTTGCTTTATAGTTATTTGTGTTGATGGTAGAAAGTCATGATGACTTTTGAGGAATATTGAAAGGTTTGAATAATGAGGTGTTTTAGGAATGTTTTGATGGGTTGAGTGAGTAGACTTCTCTAAGAAGGATAGAAATGTAATTTACCTCGGTTTAGAATCATCTTGGGTGATGAGTGTGAGGGTTTAGTGATGACTTGCTCCGACCTTAGAATGGAAAGAAGTGAAGTTTAAAAGAGTTTGTATAAGCTTACTCCCTAGTGGGGGGAGGGGGGGAATAATGTGCTTAGATGGTAAGGCCTTTGAGTGTGCTTGATGTTCATGAGTTAGGCTTGCTTGGTGTTCACACCTTATGAGGTGTAGTGAATTTGAGGAGTTTAGACCCGGTGTGGTAGACTCATATGAGACCTTGAGTGGTGTTGGTAAGGTTGTTTGTGAGCAAGAGTTGCTTAATGTGGATTTTCCTAGTTTAAAAGCACCGGTATGATGATAATTCCTTATACATTGTGAATGTGGTATTGAGGTTCCTATGTTGTTTTTCATGTTAGACTTAGTTGGGTTTACTCCTAAGTGGGGGATAGTATGTTGAATAGTAAGGTTGTTGAGAGTTTCGATATCCTTATCTCTTTCCTTCTATTCTTTGTCAAGCTTGAGACCAAGAATTCCTTGTAGCTTGTTTTATGTTTTGGAGTCATGTGTGAATATGTGTTTCCATGGTGTCCTTATGTTATGCATGTTCTTAATGAGTTTATGTTTGAATGAGAAAATGAGTTTATATGAATTATGTTCCTCTTGTTGATATGCATGAGTTGTCAATATGATTCATGAGGTTGATTATTGAACATGCCTAAATGTGCTTTTATGAAGAAATTGCATAATCTGCCTAATGATGTTATCATGAGCATAATATGAGTTGGAGAAGGTAATGCCTCTAATGTAATGAGAAATGTTGGACATATGATGCATAATGAGTTTCTAGATGTAGTTCCTACTTTCTTTTGTTGCATTAAGCTTATTGATGTAGAGGTCATGTTTCCTCCTATTTTTGGGCATTTGTTTATGATGTTGTATGCATGATGGGCTGCTAATCTTGAGTCGTTAATCCCTTAATGTGTTTAAAGTTTCATTCGAAGACGAATATTCCTAAGTGGGGGATAATACAACCCTAAAATCTAGTAGGTGAAACTAGAGCTTAACGAGTTTTGTTTTGATTGTTTCCGATTTCATGTGATAGAATGTTGTCTTGAGCTATGGCTTAGGGGTTTAACTTCAACGTATGACTCCCCAAGGAACACCCTAGGGGTCCTTGAGGAGGATACTTAGCCTAACCCACAAGACCCCAAGGACTAGAATGTTGCCAAATATGTGGTGACCTACGGAGGGGGGACCACGCCCCGTAGCTCCAACCACGACTCGTGGTCTTGATCCGTAAGGCAAGGCCTTCAAGACCAAGCCCCAACCACGAACCATAGACAACCAAGAGGGTTTGTGGACCCATCCACTGTCCATGGATTGGGTCCGTGGGCCATCACTATAAAAGTTATCTTGGGTTCGGCTAAGGCAAGGGTGTTTTTGTAAATTGCTTTTATGATCTATTAAGTTTAGGGATGGTTATTTTGGGTTAATTATGGTATTTTAAGAGGATTAAAAGTATTAAAGTCTATTTTTCAACTCATTATTCAAAATCACAAAATAGAACCCACCTCTCTTCTCAAAAGTTCTCTCTCTAGAGACCTTTATTGGAGGTGAAGACTTCAAGCTCCCAAGATCAAGATTTCAAGTTTTTCAAGGGATTTTCATGGGATTCTTCCATAAAGGGTATGGTAGTCTCCATCCTTGACTTAGTTTCTTTCAAGGAGCTAATCTCAAAAGTGATTTCAAGTCTCCAATGTTTTCTCTAAAACCCTAGTTTTCAATCTTGGCATGGGTTCGATTCGAAACGATTTTCAAAGGAATTATTCCATTGCATTATGAATGAATTGTGGATTTAAAAATGAATTAAGATGATTTCTTCCTAGAACCCATGTTTCCCCCAAATTCCTAAATTGTGATTTGTGAGTGGGAATTGATTGATTATGCAAGTATGTTGAATTTTTTATGTTCATATAGAATTAAGTGATTAAATCATGTCAATTTCCTTATCTATTGTAGTTGTTTGGATTTGTGGGTTGATGTTGGTTCATAGCCCTAAGGGGAAATTTCATCAAGGATTATGTATGATTATGATGTGGAGTATATGTGTGTGATCTCAATGAATGTATTATGATAATGTTTAGAATGGAATTGTGTTAGTATTGAAAGCTTACAAATGATGATGATCTATGTGAAAATTCTCACATACACACACTTATAATGACTAATGAATGAAGTTTCTATGATTATGTTAATGATGATGGGTTGATTGAAAGGCTATTCTCAATTGGACTCTAATGAATGATAATGACGTTGTGAGAGGACTTTCTCACAATATGGGATTCTTAGTGGAAAGGCTATTCTCATCTTTGAATCTATGAGCTATCCAATGAATGAATGATGTGTTTGACATGGATACTCATACTTGAGTTGTGGTGGGGTATCTAGTAGCAATCTCTTATCTCATAATAATAAATGAAAGTAATGAATGTCAAATACTCCGTGGGGAATAATGCTAAGCACCGAGTGGATATTGATTGAGATGGATACTCATACATGAGTTGAGGTGGGCTATCTAGTAACAATCTCTTGAGATGGATGCCCACACGTATTATGAGGCGGGGTATCTAGTAGCAATCTACATATCCCATAACTATGAGTCCACATAGGTTTATAGCTAGTGGATCCACCTAAGCTAAAAACAATGGTCCTACCTTAGGCAAGTAGGACCCCCTTATCCGGTGAGGGTGTCACCGGGATTCCATGACTTAGCTCTCATGATCTATGTTGGTTAAGGCTTACCCCCACAAAGAATGTTAATATACTAGGGCTTCTCAAGAATGTACTACTTAGTATGGGTGGTAGTATGGGATGCCATCTATGCATTGCACAAGTAGACTTTGATAGTATTCATGGTGTGTTCCTTATAATGTTAAATGAATGACGGTACTTTTATGATGATGTTAATGAGAATGTTGGCTTAATGTCTAATGAATGAAGGTGTTCTTAATGAATTTAATAGATAACGTTGACTTATGTATTTAATGTAATGATACATGCTTTACTTGGATTGTATTATGAGTCACTTGCTTGTCATGAATTAATGAATATGAATGTGCCTTCCATATGGTCACTTCAAAGGAATACTTAGTGTGAGTAGTAGTATGGGATGCTACTTGCACATTACACAAGTATGACTTATGGTTGTCTTAGGTTAGGGACCTTATGTGATGATATGGATTATGTAATGCTTATGTCTCTTATGTATGAGTATTATGTAAGGATGGAAAGGTTTAATAGTAAGTTAACTTTTGGTGACCTTAAGGTGGTACTTTGGTATGGATGGTGGTATGGAACACCATCCATACATTGCACAAAGTATATCTTAAGGGTTACTTGAGATGAAGGCTTAATGCGAAGGTAATGGTTTATATGTGATTATGTTCTAATGTGGTGAAATGACTTGAATGCTGGTTATGGTTGGATATTATGCCTCTCATGCTTATGTTCATGAAGTTTTATCAAAATGGCATTTATCATGACTTTAAAATAAAATGTCCATTTTAAGCATGTTTTTGCATGGCTATCATACTTAGTACTTAATTAAGCTAACCCATTCTTCTTCATGTTTTACTACAAGTGTAGCTTACGGCATTTGAATGATTCTCTGTAGTGAAGCTTGTAATTGAGATTCTCCAAGACTAAGTGGTATGTCCTCATATATCGAGGACAAGTAGTTGATGTTTCGTTTCTTTTCATGTAATAGACTATTGTTAAGTTTGTCGATTGTAAAGGGATGTGACCCTATTTTGTTTCAAGTATGTTGTTTAGATGGCCATGTGAGATGATATACTTCCGCTTACTTTTAATGATTTCAATTGTTGGATTTCTAAAAGAAAAGTTTTAAATTCCGCACTATTTCTTAGTACCTTATGCAAAGAATATGCTATGAGTCTTGTATGAGACCCATTCGGGGTCAAGTACGCTGTGGTGTATCTAGAGGCTAGCCTTGAGTCGTGATAGGTAGGTGCCCCGTCATAAGGAGAATGGACTGAGTGATCGGAGGCCTGGAGGCAGTGGTACCTAGAGCAGTTGTAGGAGGCAGGGAAGCAGTAGAAGAACCTGGGCCTGGGAAGGAGTGGAACTAGATGTACCTGAAGGCCCGGAGGCCGGAGTAGGCATAGTGCCTCTGTAGGTATAAACTCAATATCAACCTCCGGGGATGTGTCCACCAGAGCTTCTCTCCTCCTATCCTCCTCATCCCGTGTGTACTCGGCCCCTATGCGTCGGATGTCGGTGGAGGATATTAGTATAATCTCAACATCCCTCTTCTCGTTAAGAGGAACTCTAGCCCACTGACACAACTCTGTAATAAGTAATGGGAATGGAAGGGATGTCTGGCGCTATTTGGCCCTCATAGCCATATCCTGCTCTATAATCAGTCCCAAGTTCAGCTGCTTCTTGACGATGATAGATCCAAAATAGGCTGCCTTTGGGTGGCGGAGGATTGACTCGTTCTTTGAAGCCATGATAGAGCTATTGATGAACCCAAACCAATACAGAGCTGCTGTATTCAAGTCCTTCTTCTCAATAGGGTCTCCGACCTCATTCCACCTCGGGGTGGTGTCTAAAATAAGGGGATATACCATCCTTTGAGGTCATCTAACGTCTGTTAACTGACCATACTCTCATATGCGTGCTCGATGTCTGTGGTTCTGTCAAGTACATCATTAATATGATAGCTACTGCATCCCACTGTCTTCCCCCAAACCATCACGGACTCTACCGGTCTGAAGGCACTAGCCTTCTTCTTCCCTGGGGGTACTAAGTCACCATATGCAGTGTAGAACTATCTTACCCAAGTGGTAATGTATAGGCCATAGGTCCTGGTAAATATGTCGAACATGTGGTATCATATGTGTCCCACTCAAGAGGGTACATGTCCACCACGCCATCCATGGACAATCTCTTCTCCTCCAGAATGGTCCTCAATCCCTCGGCCTTTAACCGATTGAGCAACCGGGGAGAAGGACCCTGAACTGGTGGTTCTGGGACCATCGTTTGTGCCGGAGTTTGCGTTGTATCAATAGAAAGGGTAGACTTCGGGATCCTAGACGGATCTTGACTAAACCTTGCATGAATATCTGCTTCTTGGGTCTATAGTGGTCTATCATCCTCTGGCTCGGAGAGTGAGACCTGAGAATCAAAAGGTTCCCCATCACTGTGGGAGTTGTGCTTCGGTCTCTCAGCTACGGGCTCTTTGCCCTTGACTTTGCCTCCCTTCGGAAGTGCTTCTTGCTCTGTTTTGTGGAAGCAACTGCTCCCTTATTTATCGCAATGCCCCGTGCTCTTTTGCAGGGCAGCATGCCACTTTCATCCAAGTTGGTCCTAGCCATCTCTGCAAAACACATTGGAAAGTGTTAGAAATAATTCAATAAAGCTGCAGAAATAAAGTCACAGAAAGACTCGCCGAACCAGTTGGCGAGTCGCTTAGGAGAGCGAAATCGAGCTTGGCGAAAAGACTAACCTAATAATTTTTCTGTAATTAGGCATGTTGGCGATGTTCAGGGCCTTTCGGCGAATCACCGACAACACTCGGCGAACCTAGACTAGCCCGCCGAATATTACAGTTCATTTTAAGGGTTAAGGGCACAGAAAGGGCGATCAAAGAAACCTTTTGGTGAGTCGCTGAGTGAACTCAGGGAGCTCAGAGTTTCCGTCGAAAGTTAGAGACTCAATTTAGCCAAATAAAGAAATTAAGGCCGATCAAAGGCGGGCTTTGGCCAATCGCCGAACCGTTCAGCAAGCTCGACCCAGCCCGCCTAACTGCCTAACATGCCAATTTTCAACACCGTTTCACAAAATCAAGCCTGTAGCCCTCGAAATCCAAATAAAAAAACACACTATGCCATTAGAGTCGGACCTATTACATACATGACTTCGGGGTACTCCGACTTCCCTCGATTTGGTCAAAATTGGCCATTTGACATCTTTTGCCCGAAGGAATGGCGTCAAACGCTCCATAATTGGGCAAATTACTTCATTTGGCACAATTTAGGGTTACTCAGACTTCACCTCACTAAACCCAATACAAATTAACCGCAACCAAACAAAGTAGAATCAATTTTAGCGCATTAAACATGGGGATTCATCAATTTAAGCATTTAGGTACAATTCCGAAAAACAAAATAGGCAATACAACCAATAAAACATCAATCAAACAATTTCCCAACACACATTAGAACAAATTTACCATTACCGTTTGAGTTCAACCACTAATCATAGGTGCGGGGTTTGGAAAACCAACCTGAGTGCCGAATAGAGAATTTTAAAAGCTAGGCGGCAAAGTAATCTAACTCCGAGCACGAGATTCAACACAAAAAGGAATAAAATAGCAAAATATGTAAAATTTAAAGTGCGCGTGAGAGAGTACGAGGTTAGTAATGAGAAAATATGAAATATTTTAAAGTTTTAAACTGTTTGGCCTTTTAAAACCTTTCAGTTTGCAGCCCTTTTGGTGGTGTTAGTCGGCCAAGCTGAACCACACGACGGTGTACCGAGTGGTAACTTACCTCGCCGAGTTTTACATAACTCCTAATTATCTTGGGGGTCCAAATGGCAGAAAAAATTGGGCCCGCCAACCTGTTCGGCGAGTCGCCGATTAATTAATTAGCCCGCTGAGTTTTACAGACCTCCACCTCATGTTTTGTTGATCCAAATCGGGCTCGTCGACCTCTTTGGTGAGTCGCCAACTAGATTCTTTGGCCTGCCGAACTGCACATTCTCAAACACACTCCACTTTTCAACATGCACAATTAACACCCATTATTCAAAATCAAACTTAAAGCATTAAAAACTTGGGTTACCTCCTAAGAAGCGCCTTGGTTAACGTCGTGACACGACGAGAATACCAAATCAAGCTTCATTTTTGAAGTTTGCCATTATATCACTAGGAAACCCCCCTTGTTGTCTTGGATTCAGTGGTGAAGAAATTTGACCCATTTGGGTTTCCAGCTGATTAATAGAGACTGAGTGAGAGGTCACTGTTTGGTTGAGAGTTGAAATATCCTCTTTCATCTCTTTCCACACTTTATTGGACCCTTCAACTTTGGTGAGAATGCATGAGAGCATATCTTAAGTCCGGCCACCCTCAGAATCCTTGAGCTTTTGACGCTTATAGGGAGGAACATACCTATCCTTCTCCCCCTCTCTTTATTTCCGACCTTGATTTCCACCCGGCCTTGGGTAGTTTGAACGATCAACTCTTCCTTGATTAGCTAGGAAGTTTACTTCTTCATTGTACAATGTTTCAAATTCCCTGAAAGTTTTGGCTAAGATACGCAGCTAGGTCATCATTTTGGCCATGTTTTGGTCTCTCTGTTGATTCTTTTCGATCTCTATTTTTGTCAATTCATAAGTAAGAGGAGATACTTGGTCTTCGCGAGTATACCATGCCTTGTTAGTCTTGGTCATGCAATCAAGGAGTTGGGATGCTATTGCGTAGGGCTGTCGCATTATACCACCCAAAGAGTGTTGGTTAGCCATTTCTTTGTTTACCAAATCAAGGCTTCTATAGAAAGATTCCAGCAGCAAATTATCAGGAAGTTCATGAGATGGACACTGAAGCACCAACTTCTTAAACCTTAGCCATGTCACATGGATTGGCTCACCTTCCAAATGTTTAAAACCTTGGATGCCATCCCTTAGAGTCATCATCTTTGATGGGTGAAAGAATCTCACTATAAATATTGTGGTCAGCTCATCCCATGAGGTGATAGAGTCCCTTAGTAACTCATCCAACCATTTAGTAGCTTCACCCATCAAAGAGAATAGGAACAACCTAAGACAACAATTCTTGCGATATATTCTTAAATGAGAATGGCCCACAGACATCAACAAAATTACTAATATGCTTAGTTGGATCCTCAAGAGCTGGCCCCCCAAACAAATCCTTCAGTTGTAGGAGCTGAAGCATTGTGCTTGTGATGTGAAAAACAACATTTCCTTCAGCTAGAGGTAAACGAATGGCACTAACACCACCCACTTGGTTTGAGTCATCGATGTCATCTGTGTGGCCCACTTGGTTACCGTTATTTCCGTTAATGCTCATTTTCTCCTCTGTTTGAACATACGCAACACCAAAACCAAAAACAAAAATAAGTTGATTCAACTATAACTACAAAGATCACAATTAAACTTCAACAAAAGAATTTTAAACAGCACCACTCCCTGACAGCGGCGCCATTTTGATTAACGTTTCAAGCACACCTCATTTAATTCTAGGTGCAAACGATTGTTAAGCAGTATAAAACCCAACAATTGAGTTGGGTTCAAATCCCATAAGGAGCGGTATATGTTGAAATTCAGTAATGATGTACAAATGTGATCTAACTAGCTATAGGAATATATATTATCTGAAAAAGACTTATTGAATCAAAGAGGTGATATTAAATGTCAAATGAGGGGTTTTTGTTTTTTTGAATTATCAGCTGCAATGCAGTCAAAGAGTAATGAGATACAATAAGGAGAGAAATTCTCGGGATGTAATCGATTATAGGTAAATTTGGATATATGGGTAATTGAAACTACTAGTAAACGACTAGATATTAGTGGGTAGGCTAGACTATAATTGAAATATATTTTTCTCGAACAACTATTGCACTTCAAGTGATTTCTCTTGAATATCAACAAGCATAGCAATTAAGAACAACCCAAGACCTTAATGCATCTTCTCTCTCTCACAAGCTAAGAACTCTAAAATTGAACTACATTTGCAACTACAATTCATAAATTAAACCACAATTAATGATTAAACCCACTTCAATATAGCATTTAAACTAGTAATTATCAATATCCATACACTAATTCAATCCATAATCACATGATCACACCCCAAGAAGTGGGGTTTTAGCCAAGCATCATAAAAAGATAAAAACAGTTACCAAATCGATTAGCCATCAACTGGGTAAGAGTAATTCAAGCTTTACAATGCTCCAATTTGAAGAAGATTTGAAACCTACTTGCAAAATCTCCAAATTGAGTTTCAAAACCTTCAAGCCTACTAAGAAAACTGTTCTAGACTAGCAATATTCTAAAATTTGATCCAAAACAATCTAAAAACTGATACCAATTAACTGTTTAAAATATAATTTATAGTTGCCAAAAATAAGCCATGAAGGGCCATTAGGCGAACTAAATCTTGTTCGTCAAACAACTTAGCGAACCGCCCAATGCTCTATTATATCGCCTTCCTGCTTTTGCACGCAGCATCCTCGCGTCCTGTAACTTTGGGCGATCTCTCCTTGCATCGCGGAAATGCTCGATGATTCGTTGACTACACTTTTTTGTCGCCATCTTGGTTTCTTCATTCAGGACTTGGCACAGTGAAATTTTAGGCAGTGAGTTTAGCTACTCGGCGACACGCAGAGTGCTCTTGGTGATCTTCAGGCTAGCCCTTCTTCATATCCTCAGCTTGTTTTGTTCCTTTTTGCCTGTTAGTGTCCTTGCTTTTCTCCTCCATCCATATACCTAAAAATCAAGGCATTAACATAAGTTTATATCATAAATTAGGCATTTGAGGATACTAAATCTATCAAAATGAAGCCCTAAGTGAGTCCAAATCTCAGACTCATAAACTAATCTTCTACTACCTCCTCATTTTTGAATTACATGAAAACAATCACGATTATATCTACTTAGGTTAAAACCCTTGTTCTGGGGTTGCAGCTATGAATAATTGTTGAACATCAATTTTATGGATGAATTTCGTTATCGTAAAAATTATTCTTGTAATCTTAAATTTTTATTTTGATTCTTATCCCCATTAAAATAAATACATTGTCTACTTTTGAACTCGCGAGAAGAATGGGGAGATATAATTGTCAATACAAGGAGAATAGTATTTTCTTACTTATCACTATAATTGATGTGTGTTTAGAATAGACAACCATAAAAACCGTACTTGGTTACAAAGTGGGATGAAAAGTAAATGCTCAATATTTGATTATGTCTATCCTTGCTCGACGATATAGTTAGACGTTCAATTGGGATAGTTGATTAAAGGTCACTAGACCATGATCATAATATCAACCGTTTAAATTAGTAATTTTATAATCTTAGGAAATCTATCAACGAGATGTGGTGCATGGATTTTTAGTATGCTACTGCCATGGAATTGTCCCAATCATTGTTTAAACATCTAAATTGAAGTTGGTCATTATTACTTGCTTTTAATCCTTAAATATTTGCAATCATAGCTTTAATTACAGAAAAAATCAACTCTTTGAGATACACTTGCTTTAATTTATGTGTTTATTTTATTTAAATATACATTGATCGTAAGTAATTTGAGTTTGACAATCCATATCTTAAAGAGCCACTATATTACTTATGCTATGATAACGCTAAACTACCGTCATCCAGCACTAGGTGTAGGTGATCGTAATCTAGTATGAACCCAACTTAGAGTTCGTGTCGATCCCACAGGGAGTGATCAAGTTAGAATTCAATTATGAAGTTATAAATATGTTCTAAACGATTGTAGGAATAGAAATTATCGAAGTCACCCAATTAAATACAAGGAGATGACGACAGGTGTCAAAAGGGGGTTAAGGTTTGTCAATTAAGAACTACTAAAAATGGGGAGGGGGGGGGGAGTGGGTAATCAAGTAGATAAGGAATAGTTGGGGATGTGATCGATTAACAATTAATTCTGCTATATGGGTAATTGTAATTTACTAACAACTACTGAATTTTAGTGGGTAGGCTAGACTATAGATGCATAGATTACTCTCGAACAACAATTACGATTCAAGTCAGTGCTCAAGAACCTCGACAAGCATAACACTATAAGCAACCCAATACCTCAATTTATCTACTCTCTCGAGCTACGTAGGTAGGATTGAGTTAAGGTTTACTCTCTCGAGCTGAACCCACAACAACCGAATCACTACAATCATCAATCGATAACCCTATTTTTAAAACCTCTCTCTCAAGAAAGTATAAAAGACTAAGCTAGAATTGCATTCTTCAACTACAATTCATAAATTAAACCTCAATTACCAATCAAACCCACTTCAAGGCGACAATTAAATCAGTAAATAACAATATCCATAAGCTAATTAGAATAGATAATCAAATGATCACCCCCCAAGCATGGGGATTTTAGCCACACATCATAAAAAGTAAGAAATCAATGTCAATTACATTTTTTAGATAGGTATTAATCTCCGAGTCTTTTCAATGCTTCAATTTATCTTCAATTCCAAAACCTAATTCAAAATCTACTAGAAAATTCAAAACTAAGCAAGAACAATATTTTAGTACAAAACTTTGAGTCTAGAATGATAGGATCCTCTTTTCTTTTCTTAAAAATCAATTAATATGTTCTCAAAATTTGGCCTTTGGGGTCGTTCGGTGGTATAAGTCGAGTGTTATCGAACCATTCGGCGACATGCCAAACGCTCTATCCATCGCCATTTAGTCCTGCGCTATCACCATTTTGGTGTTGTAATATTAGGTGGTCGAGGTCGGGATTACCGTCCAGATCGGCGATGTGCCATTCGTCCTTTCTGATCATCGTTTTTGCTTGTCTTCACCAACAGTTCTGTAACAATAGGCGATTTGGGCCTCCTTCGCCGATCCAATCGGCTTGTCGCCGAAGGGTGTGTTCCTTCGCCCTATTTCTCTTCTCCAAGGGTTGGCATCCTGTAACATTAGGTGAGCTGAACTACCACTCGGTTACTCACCGAGTGGCTTTGGCGATCTTCAACTTTCACTATCTTTAGCCTCTTTCATCTTTTTCGCCCGGTAATGTCCCTGCATTGCTCTTTTACCTTTATATTTGTAAATTAGCATTAAAACATCATTTTAGAGCACAAAATAGGCATCGAGGACACCAGTTCTATGAATAATAAGCTCTAACTAAGTCGAAATCCCAGACTCATCAACACCCCCAACATAAACTTTTGCTTGTCCTCAAGTAAAACACAAGATCAATCAGTTCAATAAGGATGCCTACAAGCAGTGCTACTCAAGACTCAACACGAATTAAAATAAGAGGTTCAAACTACTCATACAATGTTCAATTACGAACTCTGAGTTTCAAACTGTGACTAACCATCATCAAATAAAACTCAAGCTCACAATGCTAGCTTCAAATGTAAATTCAAGCTCAACAAGAGCATTAAAATTCCCTCACACGAAGAACAATTCCATTTTCACACAAGATTCATCACAATTTAGAATATCGGGATCAGAAATAACTCTCACACTCCCAAATATAAACACATGCATCACTCTACCCATAGGCTTGCCCTTTTTTTAAATCAACATTATTTTCAGCTAGCTCAACATCACAAAGGTCTTTTTAAGGCTTGTAATGGGAATGAGGGTAAAGGTATAATCATTTTGGTTTAGTGATTTATGTCTTCATGAAGTATGGCCTGCAATTCACTTTTTCTCCCTTTCTTTCACCCTTAAACTACTTTAACATTTTCACCCTACTACTTATTTAAGCATGACTCATTAGATACCCCATTTCTTTTGCTCCTTTCACAAGCTTTATTTCACAAACTCTTGTATTTTTTTTAGTGTTTTTCATTTCTTTTTCTTCTCTTTTGTAATACCTCAGAATCTAGTAGAGTAATCTAGAGCTAAGTGTGACGGTAAGAGTGAGGTAAGAAGGGCAAGGGCCAAGGGCCAAGGGACAAGGGAGTGGGCTAGGGCAGCCTACCTTGGCGTAGACACAGCCCCACCTACCACGCCCACTACCATGGCTCGTGGTGAGGACCATAGCCATTGGTGTGGCTGGTGGTGAGCTAGGCAGTAGACTCTCCAAAACTGCACAAAACAGTCCCATCTTCACGAGCCACTTCACGACTCGTAGTAAATACCATGGCTCATGGGAAGTCTTATGGAGGGGAGTTAGTTTTAGGGGTTAAGGGGAAGGTGGCTTAGCTACTATTTTGTGACCATGAGAGGGACCACAGCTCGTGGAGCCCTCCACGGAGTTGCCTTATAATTTTTTGGTTAAGGGAACACTTGCCTAGCTACTGCTCTACCACCATTGAGGGGAGCACGGCTCATGGTGGGAATCACGGTTCGTGGTGCCTCTCGTGAAGGTGAATAGTGCACTAGCAAGTGAGGCTTAATTTGGGGAATTCCGGTTTGATTAAACTATAGCTATGCCGTGTTGCCTAAGTCTAGAACCATTATATAAGTCATTTTAACTCTAAAACTCACCCAATTAAGTCATATATTCTAAAACCCAAAAGAAATCCCCAAAGTTCATCCTCTCAAATAATTCCCTCTCTAGAAAACTCAAAGAAGAAGAAGAAGGAGATTCAAGCAAGGGTTTCAAGAATAAGCTCATCAATTTCTTTAGGCTTTGATAGTAAGGTATGGTATCTTTCATCCATGGAGTTCGCTTAAAATATGTAATTTCAAAAAGGTAGAAATCCCTAATTGTTAGGGTTTGATTCAAAAGTCATGGGTTTCTTTCAAACTTTATTTAATTGATGGAATTGAGTTATATTAACCATAAATTGATGATTTCCTATGTTTTTTTTATGATGTTTACCCATGAACCCATGAAATTCCCATATTTCTCAAAGTTTATGATATGATGTGGGTCTTTGTTGATGAAAGAGGAATTTTATAAATTAATGATTGAGGTGATAGAATCACATGAACTATAATGAAATCCATGTCAAATGCTTAAAACTAGATGTGGTGATTGAAAGTAGATTTTGAACCACAAGGAGGTAAAGTATGATATTATGCATTTTTATGAACTCTATGCAATTATTTTAAAGATGCTTTGAGAATAAAGTACCAATGTTGTTGTTTTTGTTGTTGTTGAATTGTGAAAGGACATTCTCACATAGTAAGAATTCCTAGGTTGAAAGGCTTTCTCACATAATCGAATCAAAGGCTAAGGAGCCATTATAAATAGATCATGGATGGTGATAGTTGTTCATGCATGGTCTAAGAAGCTATTTTAAGTGAAAGTTAAGTCAAGACTTAATAACTATCTAATGGAATTTATGCTTCGCACCGAGCTGATATTTAATATGATATGGAAGCTTTTACGTAGTGAAGTCCGGCTTCCAAGTATATCTCATGAGATGGAAACCATTTACGTAGTGGAGTGTTGGTTTCTAGTAGCAATCTCCTTATCCCATAAACTACGTGCCCATACATGATATATATCTAATGGATCCCCTTAAGCTATTATTTACCGGTTCTACCTTAGGCAAGTAGATCAACCCCTTTTTTGTGTGGGAGACACCAGGGGATCATGTGATAGCTAACATGGTCTCAATGTCAGTTAAGTCTATTTCCACAATAAGATTAATAATGAACTAAGACATTCTTAAAGAAGTATCTCGTAGTGGTCAAAGGCTTTAAAGATGTTGCTAGCTTGCATTAAAGATGATATTATGACTTATGTTTCCCAATTCTCTCATATGATGTTTTAACTTGGAAAGGTGCATATTATGTAATTAAATGTCCCTTTTAGCATGTTTTAAATGTTTTATGCATAGTTATCATACTTCGTGAATTTTTGTACTAACGCTTACTCTTGCCTACATTTTTTCCCAAATGTAGGGTCCGATACTCAAGGTGGTTAATTTCGTGGCTAGAGCTTTGATTTGATTATTTCTCGAGCATGGTGAATCCTCATGGTTCGAGGATGTATTTGCTATGTTTAGTTTCTTTCATGTACTTTTTCTCTTTTGAACATGTTGTATGGGCTAGGCCCAATTTCATTCGATATTCTAATAGACGGCTATGATGAGACAAAGTGTCTAGACTTTCAATTTTCTTTATAAATATTTTTGAGACTTGAAGTATTGTATTACTCTTATTGTTCTACTTCTTATGTTATGATGACTAAATGTCTTGTATTGACTCCTACGAGGTTCTATAAGCGATGTTACATCTACGAGTTACCCCTGGGTCGTGACAAACTTGCTAATTAGAGCACAAGGTTTAGAATGGTCCTAGGATGATGTCTCATAAGCCACGTCTAGTAGAGTCATGTTCTTGAGTATGAAGCGCGCCACATTTATGAATGAGAAGTTATAAGATGTTTAGGAAATTCCACTACTTTCGTTACTCTTATATCGTGCAATAGAGTTAAACTCTATAAGGTCTTTCTCCTAATCCTTACCCAATGGTCTAGAGGACATGACTACTTGAAGGGCATTCGCTAGAAGGAATGAGGAAGATAATGTGAATCAAAGATCTCCTCCTAAATCTTCTTAAGCTCCTCAAGTTGTGGTTGATCCATTGGCCGAGAAAGTGACAAATGCAATGTTTAGGGTGGCTTTTCAAGTGTTGGCTCAAGCCAATAGAGAGGTTGTAGCTCCCGTGAACCCTAATTTGAATTCGGGGGCTTCTAGAGTGAGGGAGTTTGCAAAGATGAACCCTCTAGAATTTTATGGCTCCAAAGTTGAGAAAGATCCTCAAGAGCTTATCGATGAGGTCTATAAGGTACTTGCTATTATGGGGGTGACTCTGGTATAGAAAGAGGAGTTGGCTGCTTATCAATTGAAGGGTGTTGCTGAAGTGTGTTATAATCAATAGAAGGAAGGGAGGCCAGTAGGAGTGGATCTCATAGAGTGGAAAATGTTTAAATCTTCGTTCCTTGGTAGGTTCTTTTCCCTTGAGTTGAGGGAAGCAAAGGTGCAAATGTTCATTAACCTTCATCAAGGAAGTATGAATGTGATGGAGTATGCTTTAAAGTTCATCCAATTATCCAAGTATGATCCAATAATGGTCATGGATTCGAGGGCTAGGATGAGTAAGTTTGTGATGGGCGTGTCCGACATGGTCATTCAAGAGTTTTGTAACGCAATGCTTATTCATGATATGAATATCTCAAGTCTCATGGTGCATGCCTAATAAATCGAGGAGGAGAAACTCAAGGGAAAGTCTAGGGAGGTAAAAAGGGCTAGGATCGGTGATGGAAATTTCTCTAATGCAAGGTCCAATGGACAAGGTCGACCTAGATTTTGACAAAGGTTTTCCGGTCAATGTTCCTCCAATGCTCGTCCTAAGTTCAACAAATATAGGTTGTCTAACCCTAAGACTAAAGGAGGGAATGGTGGTAAATCTTCATTGCCTATGTCTAATTGTACTAGGTATGGAAGAAAACAAGATGTTAAGTGCCTAGCCGGCACGAATTGTTGTTATGGTTGTGGAAAGAGTGGTCACCAAATGAGGGATTGTCCGATGCTTAAGATTAAAGGAAGAGAGGGCAAGCAAGCTCCTCCTAGTGGTTCAAATTCCAATGCTCCTAAGCAAAACCACTTTTATGATATCCAAAACCGAGGGGAACAAGAGAGCTCTCCAGATGTGGTCACCAGTATGTTAAAAGTTTTCCATATAGATGTGTATGCCTTACTTGATCCCGGTGCTACTTTGTCCTTTGTGATGCCATACATGTCAATGAGATTTGATGTGCTCCATGATGTGTTGTTAGAACCTTTTTATGTCTCTACTCCTATAGTGATTCTATAGTGGCTAAGGGGGTCTATAGAAGATGTCCCATTTCCCTATCCCATAGAGTTACTCTTGTTGATTTGGTAGAGCTTGATATGTTAGATTTTGATGTTATTCTTGGTATGGATTTGCTGCACTCTTGTTATGATTCAATTGATTGTAGAACTCATGTGGTCAAGTTTCAGTTCTCGAATAAGCCTTTTCGTGAGTAGAAGCGGAGGGAAATTATCTGCCTAAGGGTTAGTTTGTTTCATGTCTTAAAGCTAGAAAGATGATCTCTAAGGGTTGCATTTACCATCTTATTAGGGTGAGGGATGTAGAATTCTAAACCCCTACTCTTGAGTCGGTCCCTGTTGTTAATGAGTTTCCAAAAGTGTTCCCTGATGATCTACCCGGTATTCCTCGCGCGTGGGAAATAGACTTCGGTATTGAACTTCTCCCAGATACGCAACCTATTTCAATTCCTCCTTATAGAATGGCTCCGGCTGAGTTAAAGGAGTTGAAAGAACATTTGGAGGATTTGTTGGATAAGGGCTTCATCTGAGCGAGTATGTCTCCATGGAGTGCTCCCGTTTTGTTGGTTAGGAAGAAAGCTGGGTCTCTTCTTATGTGTATTGATTATCTTCCGTTGAACAAGGTGACCATTAAAAATAAGTATCCTATTCCAAGGATAGATGATTTGTTTGACCAACTACAACAGGAAAGTTATTTCTGAAAAATTAACCTTTGGTCGGGTTATCACCAATAAGGGTGAGGGGTGATGATATTCCAAAGATGGCTTTTAGAACCTGGTATGGTCATTATGAATTTTTGGTAATTTCATTTGGATTGACTAATGCTCTGACGACGTTTATGGACTTGATGAATAGGGTGTTTCGACAATACCTTGACATGTTTGTGATTGTGTTCATTAATGAAATTTTGATCTATTCAAGGAGTGAGAATGAACATGTGGGTCATTTGAGAATTGTGTTGAATGTTTTTAAGGACCAACAACTTTTTGCAAACTTTTGCAAGTGTGAATTTTGGTTAAGGTCTGTAGCTTTACTTGGTCATATTGTGTCCAATAAGGGTATTGAGGTAGATCCTAAGAAGATGGATGCGGTCAAGATTTTGCCTAGATCTCTAAGTCCTTTGGATATTAGAAGCTTCTTGGGTTTGGCCGGTTATTATAGAAGGTTTGTTGAGGGGTTTTCTTCCATTGCCTCTCTGTTGACGTCTTTGACTCAAAAGAAGGTTAATTTCTTTTGGTCGGAATCTTGTGAGAAAAGTATCCAAAATTTGAAAGATAGACTTACTTCCGTACCGGTGTTGACTTTACCGGAAGGTACGAATGGTTTTGTGCCGTATTGTGATGCCTCTAGAGTTGGGTTGGGATGTGTGCTTAAGCTAAATGGTAAAGTGATTGCCTATGCTTCAAGGAAACTTAAAGTCCATTAGAAGAACTAGCCTACCAATGACCTTGAGTTAGCGGCGGTTGTTTTTTGCCTTAATGATTTGGAGGAACAATTTGTATGGGGTACATGTTGATTTCTTCACCGATCATAAGAGCTTACACCAAAGTCGTTTGTGTGTTCCTAAAGTTGTTTGTGTGTTCCTAATGTTGACAACTTGCGGGAGCAAATTTTGTCGGAAGCCCATAGTTCTCGATATTCCATTCACCCGGGAACAACCAAGATGTACCGTGACTTGTGGGAGGTCTATTGGTTGAATGGGATGAAGAAGGACATTGCTGAGTTTGTGGCTAAGTGTCCTAATTTTCAACAAGTTAAAGTTGAGAATCAAAGACCGGGAGGTTTATCCCAAGACATAAGTATTCCTACTTGGAAGTGGGAAGAGGTGAACGTTGACTTTATTGTTGGTTTGCCTAGCACCGGCGACAATATGACTCTATTTGGGTTATTGTAGATCGGATGACAAAATCGGCTCACTTTATTTCCGTCAAAGTTTCCTATTCGGCGGGGGATTATGCTAAGTTGTATATAAGATAAATAATGGAGTTGCATGGAGTGCCTTCATCCATTATTTCCGATCGTGGTCCTCAAGTCACTTCTCACTTTTCGAAGTCATTCCAAAAGGGTCTTTGCATTAAGGTGAAGCTTAGCACGACTTTTCATCCCCAAACCGATGGGCAAGAAGAGCATGCCATCCAAACTTTGGAAGATATGTTAAGGGCTTAAGTGATTGATTTTAAGGGTAATTGGGATTACCACTTGCCATTGTTAGAGTTTGCCTACAATAATAGCTACAACTCAAGTATCGGTATGGCTCCATTTGAGGCCTTGTATGGTAGGAGGTGTAGGTATCCGTAGGTTGGTTTGAGGTGGGTGAAGTTGCTTTGATAGGTCCCGAATTAGTTCATAAGGCCATTAAGAAAGTTTGACTCATTAGAGAGAGGTTGAGAACGACCCAAAGTCAGCAAAAGTCTTATGCTAATTTGAGGAGAAATGATCTAGAGTTTAATGTTAACGATTGGGTATATTTGAAAATCTCACCCATGAAGGGTGTGATCAGTTTTGGTAAGAAGGGGAAGCTTAGTCCCCGGTATGTAGGCCCATACAAAATTTTGAGACGTATGGGTAAGGTTGTTTATGAACTTGATTTGCCAAATGAGTTGGTTTCGATGCATCCGATTTTCCATGTCTCTATGCTTAAGAAGTATGTTGGAGATCCAACATCCATAATTCCCTTAGAAGGGTTGGGAGTTGATGAAAGTCTTTCATATGAGGAAGTTCGGGTAGAGATTCTAAACCAGCAAGTCAAGAAATTGAGAAATAAGGAAATAGCTTCCGTGAAGGTTTTGTGGAGGAATCAATTGGTTGAGGGTGATACTTGGTAGACCGAGGCTGATATGATATCGCAATATCCTCATATTTCTTCCTTCTACGCCTATTCTAGCCTGAGGTAATTAGCTCCTCTTGAGTTTTCCTAGTTTTGGGAGTCATGTGTGTTATATGTGTTTTACATGATTTACCTATGTTATGCATGTTCATGAGAAACTTATGTTTAGAAAGAAAACGAGTTTATATGATTGATTGTCCTCATATTGTTGTGCATTGAGTATGAATTGCCTATTGACTTCATGAGATGAATTGATGAACATGCTTTAGCTATTCTTTTTGAAATTAAATTGCATAAAGGCTCCATGAGATTTTGTTGAGCATGCTTTTAGCTTGAAGAAGGTAATCCTTCCTAAGACATGAGAAAACTTGAAATTTCATGCACAATGGGTTGGTAGATGTAGTTCCTACTTCCTTGTGATGCATTCAGTATGTTTGAGTTTGGAGTTGACGTTTCCTCCTTGATAATGTGCATTTTACAACGTTGCATGCTTGATGGGCTGCTAGTCTTGAGTCTTTGCTTCCGTAAGGTGTCAAGAACGTCATTCGAGGATGAATGTTCACAAGGGGTAGATAATGTAACACCTCAGAATCTAGTAGACTAATCTAGAGATAAGTTTGAGGCTAAGAGTCATGTAAGAAGGGAAAGGGCAAAGGCATGGGCTAGGGCAGCCAACCTTGGCCTAGACACTGCCCCACCTACCACCCCCACTACCACGGCTCGTGGTGAGGACCACGGCCCTTGGTTTGGCTCGTGGGGGGCTAGGCAGTAGCCTCTCCAAAACAGCCCAAAAGAGCCCGATTTTTACGAGCCACTTCATGGCTCGTGGGAAGGCTTGTGGAGGGGAATTAGTATTTAGGGGTTAAGGGGAAGGTGGTGTAGCCACTGTTTTGTGACAACGAGAGGGACCACGGCTCGTGGTAGGCACCACATCTCGTGGAGCCCTCCGTGTAGGTGCCTTAAAATTTTGGAGTTAAGGTAACACTTGCCTAGCAACTGGTCCATCACCACAGAGGGTACCACGGCTCTTGGTGCCTCTCCTGATGGTGGACACTGCAGTGGCAAGTGAGGGTTAATTTGGGTAATTTCGTTTTTTATTAAACTAAAGATATGTCGTTTTGCCTATGTCTAGGACCACTATATATGACATTTTAACTCTAAAATTCACCCAATTAAGTCATATTTTACAAAACCTAAAATAAATCCTCAAAGTTCATCCTCCCAAATAATTCTCTATCTAGAAAACTTGATGAAGAAGAAGAAGAAAAAGAAGAAGGAGATCCAAGCTAGAGTTTTAATAACAAGCTTTATACATCAATTTATTTGGGCTTTGATAGTAAGGTATGGTAGCTTTCATCCATGGAGTTCCCTCAAAATCTCCAATTTAAAAAAAGGTAGAAATTACCAATCGCTAGGGTTTGATTCAAAAGTCATGGTTCCTGTCAAACATGATTTAATTGATCGAATTGAGCTATATTAAGCATTAATTAATGATTTTCTATGATTTTGATGACGTTTCCCCATGATACCATAAAATACCCATTTTTCTCAAAGTTGATGATATGATGTGGGTCTTTGTTGATGAAAGAGGAATTTTATGAATTAATGATTGAGGTGATAGAATCACATGAATTATAATGAAATCCATGTCTAATGCTTAAATTCTAGATGTGGGGAGTGAAAGTAGGTTTTGAACCTCGAGGAGGTAAAGTATGTGATTATGTCTATGCAATTATTTTAAATATGCCTTGAGAGTAAAGTATCAATGTTGTTGTTGTTGAATTGTGAAAGGATATTCTCACATAGTAAGGATTCCCAGGTTTAATGGCTTTCTCACCTAATCGAATCAAAGGCTAAAGAGGCATTTTAAATACTTCACGGATGGTGATAGTTGCTCACGCATGGTCTAAGAAGCTATTCTAAGAAAGAGTTAAGTCAACACTTAATAAATATCTTGTGTAATTTATGATTAGCACCTATTGGATATTGAATATGAGATCGACGCTTTTACGTAGTGGAGTCCGGCTACCATGTATATCTCATGAGATGGAAACCTTTTATGTAGTGGATTCCGAGTTTCTAGTAGCAATCTGCTTATACCATAAACTACGTGCCCCCATAGGAAATTTAGCTAGTGGATCCACTTAAGCTAATATTTACCGGTTCTACCTTAGGCAAGTAGACCAACCATTTTCCGTGTGGGAGACACCAGGGGATCATGTGATAGTTCACATGGTCTCAATGTCGGTTAAGGCTATTTCCACAACAATATTATTAATGAAATAAGACATCCTTAAAGAAATATCTCGTAGAGTTCAAAGGATATAAAGCTGATGCTAGCTTGCATTAAAGATGATATTATGACTTATGTTTTCCAATTCTCTCATATGATTTTTTAACTTAGAAAGTTGCATGTTATGAAATGAAATGTCCCTTTTAGCATGTTTTAAATGTTTTTATGCATAGTTATCATACTTAGTGCGTTTTTGTACTAATGCATACTCTTGCCTACATGTTTTAAAGGTTGTCAATTTTGTGGCTAGAGCTAGGATTTGATTGTTTCCCAATCTTGGTGAGTCCTCATGGTTCGAGGAAGGACTTCCTATGTTTAGTTTCTTTCATGTACTTTCCCTTTTGAACATGTTGTATGGGCTAGGCCCAATTTCATTAGATATTATAATAGATGGCTTTGATGAGACAAAGTGTCTAAACTTCCGCTTTCCTTTATAAAATATTTTGAGACTTGAAGTATTGTTTTATTCTAATTGTTCTACTTCTTATGTTATGAGAACTAAGTGGCTTATTTGGAGTCTTACGGGGTTCTACACGCCATGTTACATCTAGGGGGTACCTCTGGGTCGTGACATAATTTTTTTATATGGAGGTGTTCCATCTTTTTCATCATGAACCTTCAAGGGTGATTTTTCACACTACTTGACTTTCCTCCTTTTTTACCACACCCACAACTTAGGATTTTGGCCTAAGTTGGCTATTCAAATGAACCAATACTTCATGAAGGTTATGTGTAATGGGACAACGAGGTCAAAGTTGTTCAAGTTTCTTCCAACACAAGGATAGGCTCAACTGGTGCCAGGCTAGGTTCACACTTTCACAAGGTGGTCACAAAGAGGTATAAGATCAGTTGTTGGTTCACTCTTCACAAATATTGCCTATGATCATTTCAATCGCTTGCTTCCATCCATCAATTGGACTAACAGGGCAAGTTCTAGGTATCACCAAGCACGTATTTCAAAATGACCTCACCACACACGGCACTTAACATGATCATCAAACAAGACTCTACAATTTTCAGCTAGCATGCAACGATCATCACAGGAGATCAACTCAACAACCGGGTAATCACAACAAGATGCTAGTAGTTAACATATGACCTATGTAAATCAATTTGCCTCATCATAGACGCCCACTCATGTCGTTTAATTAAGAGAACTATTCAAGTCTTCCGTATTGATCATTACTGACACTCGAAATTTCAAGAGAACAACCACATTCAAACACATCAAGAGGTGGTATTCAGAACATGTCCCCTCCACACCAAAAACATCTAATATTGTCCTCAATGTAAAAAAGAAAAAGAACAAGAAATAAAAACAACAGTAAAAAGACACTAGCACTGAATGAAAAGAACAAGGTCAAGAGGATTATTCACTATGTGGCCATTCGGCGAGGTTTGTGGAATGCGCCGAACAACTTGGCACACCGCCGAACTGCATGAAGCCTGCCAAAATTTCTAGAACACTACCTCTGCAGGATGGGCCAAAGGGTGATTGAAATCGGGCTCGCCGAACTACTCGACAACCCGTCGAATAAGCAGAAGGTTCGCCAAAATTTCCAGAACATTGGCTCGGTAGGATGGGCCAAAAAGTGATTTAAATCGGGCTTGTCGAACCTCATCGGTGCATCGCCAAGCAGGCTGATCGCTTTGCCAAATTTACCAAATGATGGTTCTACCATCAGACACAGAAAGTGACCCAAATCAAGACCGCCAAACTACTAGGTGGTCCACTGAAATGGGTTTGCCATTGCACAAGCACCCATCTCTGCACATTCAATACACATTATTCGTAAACAACTAACGCTTGGGTTGCCTCCCAAGAAGCAACTTATTTAACGTCGTGGCACGACGTGGAGGTGCTTTCAAGCATCTTCCAAATACACCACTTCAATTACCGATATCTCGTGACATTCGCCAAAATAGAGTTTAAGACGCTGCTCATTCACCTTGAAAGCTGGCTCATCATTACCTTCAATTTCAATTGCCCTATTTTTGAACACTCGAGTCATCTTGGAAGGACCAGGCCACTTCGATTTAAGTTTACCAAAGAAAAGTCCCATTTTTGAACACTCGAGTCATCTTGGAAGGACCAGGCCACTTCGATTTAAGTTTACCAGGGAAAAGTCTCAAACGAGAATTGTAGAGAAAAACAAAATCACCGACTCAGAATTCACGTTGAAGGATTTTGGCGTCATGCCACTTCTTCATTTTTTTCTTATACAAGGCTAAATTTTCATATGCTCTCAATTGAAATTCCTTAAACTCATGAAGTTGATTTACTATCCCTTTCGCAGCCTTCTCCTAGTTTAGATTTAGTGTCTTAAATGCCCATAGAGCTTTATATTGAAGCTTAATTGGCAGGTGACATGACTTTCCAAACACTAACCAATAGGGTGACATACCAATCGGTGTTTTGAACGTGGTACGATACGCCCATAGGGAATCATCCAATTTTTGAGACCAATCCGTCCGATTTGCATTAACCATTTTTGCAAAAATACTTTTAATCTCTCGGTTTGAAATTTCCATTTGGCCGTTTGTTTGTGGATGGTATGGCGTTGCAACTTTATGCTTGACCCCGTATTTTCTCAACAATGAGGCAAATATCTGGTTGAAAAAATGAGACCCTCCATGACTCATTATAGCACGCGGGGTACCAAATCGGGTAAAAATATATCCCTTGAAGAATTGCACAACACTCTTGCCCTCATTGTTAAACAGCTACAACTTCCAAATGTAATCAACCGCCACAAAAATGTAGTTATTTCCAAAAGAGCTTACAAACGGACCCATGAAATATATACCCCAAACATCGAAGAATTCAACCTCTAGGATGGGGTTAAGAGGTAATTCATGCTTTCTTGATACCCCTCCTTTATTTTGGCACGCTATGCATTGTTTCACAAATTCAGGTATCTCTCGGTATAGTAATGGCCAACAGTTATCACTTTGAATCACTTTTGTTGTTGTTCACACCCCGCTATGATGTCGACAAACAAGTGAGGCGTGACACACATTGAGAATTTCATTGACTTCCTCTTCTGGTACGCATTGACGAATGATATGGTCTGCACATTCTCTGAATAAATATGGTTTATCCCAAAAATATATTTTACATCAAACAAGAAACGCTTCAGTTGGTATAAGTTCAGATTCTCGGTTATAATTCCACACACTACATGGTTAGCAAGGTCAGCATACCAAGGAATAAGATTATGAGTGATGTTGAATACCTGCTCATTTGGTAATGAGTCATTTATGTCTAACTCAAGCTCTTCTTTTTTCTCTGCCTCCCACCTTGATAGGTGATCAGCCACTTGATTTTAACAACCTCTTATATCTTGGACTTTAAAGTCGAATTCTTGAAGTAATAACACCCATCTTATCAATCTTGGTTTTGCATCTTTCTTCGCCATTATGTACAACAACGATCTATAACTCTAGCGCCCATCAAGTATGCCCTAAACTTCTCAAATGCATATACTACAACAATTATTTCCTTCTTAGTAATAGTGTAATTACATTGTGCTCCATTTAGCAACTTCATGGTGTAGTAGATTGGGTGAAAGAACTTGTTGCGCTTTTTCCCTAACACAACTCCCGGAGCAATACCACTTGCATCACACATCACTTCAAATGGTTTAGACCAATCTGGGCTAATGATCAGTGGAGTAGAGATTAGCTTTTCTTTCAAGCACTCAAAAGCTTTGGAAGATGCATCATAAAAAATAAACTGCACCTCTTTCTCCAATAGCTTGCAAAGTGGGTGTGCAATTTTTGAGAAGTCTTTGATGAATGTCCAATCGAATCTTGCATGACGTAAGAAACTCCGAACACCATTTAAAAAGATAGGTAAGGGTAGTTTCTCAATTACCTTAATATTTGGTTTGTCCACCTCCAATCCCTTCGGTGACACCTTGTGGTCTAGGACTATGCCTTCCTTAACCATGAAATGGCATTTTTGCCAATTTAGGACTATGTTAGTTTCTACGCACCATTGAAGGACTTGCCCAAGGTGTGCCCAAAATATTTGAAATGACTCACCCATGATTGAGAAATCATCGATGAAGAACTCTATTAAGTCTTCCATCATGTCTGCAAAAATAGAATGCATGCATTGTTTGAATGTTGCCGGGGCATTACATAATCCAAAAGGCATCCTCTTGAAAGCAAAAGTCACATAGGGACATGTGAAAGTGATTCTCTTGATCTTCCGATGAAATGGAGATTTGGTTATACCCGGAATATCCATCTAAGAAATAGTACCATCCACGCCCCGCAAGTCTATCAAGCATTTGGTCCAAAATGGCATTGGAAAATGATCTTTATCGATTCATGAATTTAGCTTCCGGTAGTCCATGCATACTCTCCAACCGGTGACCGACCTCATAGGTACAAGTTGGGACCACCGTGATGCCTCCTTTCTTTGGTACAAATTGTACGAGACTTACCCATTTGCTATCCGCAATAGGGTAAACCATGTCTCCGTCTAACCACTTGATGATCTCTTTCTTCACCACTTCTTTAATACTCTCCTTGAATGCTTGTTTTATCTCAATACCTGATTAAAATGCTGAAGTTTCAGGTATTTGAAGTTTTAGTGGAAGCATGGAAACTTAGGTGCAAAACGAAGCAAATAGGGCTAAAAAGAACAGCAAATGGAATGCTACGGATCACCAAGTTTAACTTGGCGAGTCACCGAGACGGCATGAACCACCCTTCATTCCAGTACGCAAAGCCTTGAAGGAAGTGGATCAAAAGGTGAGGAAGGAGCAGTCGGTGAGTCACCGATAAGTTCCGCGAAGTAGTACTGTACCGCTTAATGATCCAGAATGCGAGGATGCTAAAGGCAAGACGCTGAAGGCAATGAACTGACCAAAGGGTGGATCGCCGAGTTCATCGACGAACTAAACTAATGTCGCCGAACAATCCTCCGCAGCACAATCTGTGAAAACTATAAATACTATTTAGAATTGTAGTCTTAAGAGAGATTGGAGTGTTGAACAATTATTATTATTATTTTTACTTTAGAACATATTCTAGCTAATATTTTTCTCTCAAGTTTGGAGAGAGTTTTGTGGAGACTTGAAGAAAGGAGTTCTTCTTCCCCATGTTGGAAGTGGGTCTTCTCTATTCATCTTCCTTTGCTTAATTTTAGGTTTAATTTATTATACCCAGTTGATTTCATTATCATGTTAGGTATAATTTCTTATTTCTTGATGTGTGGCTAAAAACCACCATTCTTGGGGTGTGATTTAGCAAATATGGGTTGATATTCTTGTTGGGTCTTGCTTGCTAATAGGCTAGATGTATATTAATGGAGATTTACCTAATGGTTGTGGTTTAATCTAAAGGGTTTGTAGTTGCAAATACAAAGCCACCCATGTGTTTTCAGCTTTCCCGAAAGGGAGGTCGCGAAACTAAAACCACTAGACTGATGGCCTAAGGAGTGGGTCAACATGAGGTTTTAGCCCGAGAGGGTGAGCCCTAGTCCCATATCCTAACACTCAGCTCGAGAGAGTGAGTGGGGTAAGGCTTAGGCTGGTCTTTATGCGGCAAATGGGTGTCCGAGAGGAACACATTTGAAACGGGATAAGTTGCCCAAGAGGGAACTTATTTCCATTTAAAGCTTAGCCTAGTCATTATTGTCTTGAAAATTTCCTATCTAAAGCATGTACGCAACAATTTATCCCAACTTGTATTGCGGTCACATTCCAAGAACCTTTCCCCACACTTGATTTTCTTGTTTATTTTGCTGCTTTACTACTTGTTACAAAACCCCATTTGATATTTGACACTTTCGTGTCACCCCCTTTAATTTACAATATCTTTTATCGTAAATGTCTTTAACTACGACTAATTTGAATGAATTTCTAATTGGTTATTAATTCTCAAAACTTCTACCTTGGGACACGACCCCAGCCCTTGGTTGGGTTACTACATTATCCATGATCGTAGACACTCATACTGTAGGATAGTGTCGTTGGTCACGATAAGCATCAAAATGGCGCCGCTGCCGGGGAGTGGTGTTATTTGACAGTTTTAAGTTCACTAGAATTTCTGTCTTATTAATCGTAGTTTACTAACTTAGATTGTAGTTTTGTTTTCTTGCCTTTATGTAAGTAGAGGAAGTGAGTATGGCGAGCAGCACTCGGGAGCTAATGGAGTCTCTTCCATTAGAGGTAATGATATTTCGGGAGTGTATGCTCACCTTCAAGCAATTGGAGGGTGAACGGATCCACAAGTCATGGGAAAGGTTTAATGAACTGATCAATCAATGCCCAAATCATGGCATTCCCGGCATAGCTCTTCTTGACTCTTTCTCAAGAAGTCTTGATCCTGGAAACAAGAGGTTGGTCGACCAACTCATTCCGAGAGGCATTACGAAATAACCATATGTGATAGCAGCTCACTTTCTTAATCAAATGGTTGAAACGAACGGAGAAGTGGAAAAGGACTTCATGTTGGCCGCCCTAATGGCTCAGATGGATGAGTTTGCTAAAAAGATGGCGAAAATTGAAATCCAGTGTATAAGAAAGGATAAATACATCCCTCCTCATGAGAGAAGAAGTCTCAAGGACAATAAGGTTAAACGCCTTGAGGGAATGCTCGCAATCATTCTCCACAAGGTGACTAAGCAAGATAGAGAGCTGAAAGGAATGAAGGAAGACATTGAAGGAATGAAGCAGATGATTTGGTCTCATGCCAGAGTTGTCCAGCTACTCGAGAACCTCATGGGCTATGCGTCGCACAATCTCCACCACCAACAAAATAGGGGGTTGCTTAGTAATACCATGGCTAACCCTAAAAATAAATTTTGAGTGCTGACTTCGTCGTGCCACGATGTTAACTAAGGCGCTGTTTGGGAGGCAACCCAAAACCTTTACAAGCTTTAGTTTTATTCTAGAAATAATGGTGTATTAATTTCGCAGAAGAAAACGTTGAGAATGAATGAAAAATGTGGATTGGTAATTGATAGTCCCATTCGGCAAGTAACCGAACTATTCTGCACTTCGATCTAGACTGCCGGCAGACTCAAGATCCAAGCTACAGTTTGTAACAATCGGCAGTGAGGGCAATCGCTTGGCGTAACGCTAAATCATTCGGCGGTACAAACTAATATCGCCGAATGAGCAACAACTGGACAGTTTTTAAGGCCAATAGTTTCAAAAATGGAAAAATGTTCATTTTCCACTCAATTTCTACTGTCGAAAAACAGAACCGAGTAAGTAATTTTCATTATCTCTACACTCCTGGTATTTTAGTTGTCGATTAGTGCTAAAGCGTGGGATTATATTGCTTCCTAGCATTCCAACGCAATTCAAGCAGCATAAAAGGTTGGTTTCTCCCAAATCCCGAAACTACTAAAATTTTGTTCTCTTATTAAATTAAAACTGGTTGGGTTGACAGGTGCTAGGCCTCTCTCTCATAAACCTATCTTGTCTAAATGCTAGATTTGATCTGAGAACCATGCCTAATTGACCTCAATTTTTGAAATCCCTCTTTGCCTATGCATGAAATGATTTAAGCTTTGGGTGGATGAATGTCATGGGTCATAATTTAATTTCACTATTGCAACTGTTAATTGTATTTTGGGAATTTGCTAGGTCAAATTCGAATTGAAGGAAGGCACGTTAGGTTGTTTGGCGAACTGGGTCGGGTTCATCAACCAACTAGGCGGCTCGCCTAAAGTGGCTTCGATCGCCCTCTGTCTGCATTCCTGAATCTTCATTGCATTGTAACTTTTAGCGAACGAACCTTTGATCGCCGATAGTAGTCGGTGATTCGCGAATGGAACTTTCTCATCACCGACTAGTGAAAGCTATTAGGGTAAAATCATAGGCGAGCTCGACCCGACTTGCCAAATAGATTTGGAGATTCGCCAACGAGCTCGGCACATCTGTTTGACACTAAAGGACTACACCGCTGCTTTACTTATTTCTAACTTACTCCTTATTGACTGCAGACATGGCTAGACCCAAAGTTACAAGAAGCAGCAAGCCAACTCAAAGCAAGAAAAAAGGGATAACAATCAATGATGATGCAGTTGCATCCAAAAGCAATGTTGCGAAACATTCCAGTGCGAGAAAAAAAGGCAAGGGCAAGGACAAAATCGTTGAGCTGTCAGATGTAAGCTCCGATAGCAAGGGATTTTACACCAATGACCCAACAACATACGATAGTAAGAGTATGAGTTCAGATGAAGATGAACTGATAGAGGCACAGAGGAATGAGCTACGATCCAAACAGCTTAATGACCCATCGCGGATTAGAAATCCTGGATCCACTGCTTTGACTCCTCCAGCTCTACAACAGGCAATAATACTGGCACCTCCAGTACAACCCTCCCCCTCTTGCCTAGATCATCGAATAGATTAAAGTCTGATGGACTAAGAACAATCATTGAAGAAAAACGGATGTCCATAGATGGGGTTATCGATAGGTATCCTGAGATAATGGAGTGCCTAAAATATCACAAATTTCAAGTTTTCACAAAACCACGTGGTTCTTATATGCCAAGTTGGGTCAGAGAGTTTTATAGTGCATACAGTGCATTGGTACCTCAGCGGAAGAGACTAGTCACGTCTTTCAAAGCAGTTGATTATGTTGTGGTCAGAGGAAGGAAGGTCGCTTGTGACAGTGATGTTATCAACGTAGCCTTGGGTATGTCCAATAAGATTAATGATCACTGTCAACACATGATTAGAACAAAGCAGTTTGATGCAATGAAATAGTGATTGGTTCCTCTAATCTTAGATAATCATACTCCGAAATGGCTAGCAGAAGGAATCCCAATCGAAAAGAAAGATGTGAACGTAGCTGCAAGATACTGGTTTGGGTTTATCAGCAACTCCATTATGCCTTCACAGAATGAATCAATTCTTCGCCTCGCTAAAGAAGCATGTCTTGGGTGCATCATTAAAAAAACAAGGATAAATCTGGGAACGATTATTGCTTCCGAAAGCCATATGTGTCCCAAGCAAAGCCAGACATCTCTCCCATTTTCGGTATTAATTATTGCATTGTGCAGAAATGCCCGAGTACCTCTGGATGTCAAGAAGGATGTAAAAGTGATGCCCATAACCTCGACCAATATCCGAAATATCGAAGCCAAATAACTTAAGGATCAAGAAGAAAAGAAGTAGACTGAAGTGGCGACCACTAGATCAACACCTATAGAAGCACTTCTGCTCATTGCAGATCTTGGACCTTCAGGTATATCCATTACAACTGCTACTTCCACTGACACTCCAAGTTCCTCTGCTGCTATATCCAGGCCCGCACTCACCCATGCTTTCCTACTTCGGATGGGACAAATGGTCGTTTCTGCTGATCTTCGGGCTGCTTATTTAGAAGCAGTTGTTCCAGGTATGATCCAGATGGCCCTAACCGATGTTGTGACACCCCTGAACACTACCATTGAAGCCCTAGAGGCCAGGATAGCGGTGTGTGAGCACAAGCAAGGGTCCGCGAGTGAGATTAAATTCTTAAAAGCTGCCATTATTGTGCTGCGAGAATATGTGAATCACTTGAAGGCCACTGATGTGTCCATGGTCTTTGGGACAGTGGAAATTCCAACCATGCCTGAGAAGCCTCAGACTACTACTGGATATGGGGATAGAGCGGAGCAGACAGAAGATTCTGGAGTAGAAGCAGAGACTGATGAAGAGATGTTCGAGGGAGCTACAACAAATGACATAGCAGAGACTGAGGAAATCATGATAGATGTTGCTGTGCAGGGTTCCTTGCCAAAGCTCTGGCTGCGGGATTCAGTGGGGTTGGTCCTTCTGGAGGTTACCCCCAGCATTGAAACCCAGACAGATGAGTCGATCAAGTAGCCAGGATCACCTCTTTATATCCCTCTCTGCCTTTCTTTATTCTACCTTTCAGATTCATTGTTATTTCCATTTAAGGACAAATGCTTTTATTTGTGGTGGGGTGAGGCCTACCTTTGTGTGTTATTTGGATATTTGGGCTGTCTATTTTAATTTGTGTTTTAAATACTGTTTCTTTTTTTTTTGTGGATGTTTGAGCTTATGGCTCCTGTTGTTTTAATTGCAAAATATTTTTGACCCTTTCGGAAAAAAAATTCGCCACCTCTTGTGTTGAAAGTGGTTGTTCTTTTGCAAAAAATTAAGTCTCGGTTTCGATCAATACTGATGACTTGAATAGTGCTCCCAATTGAACAAACATGAATGCATGGCTACGACGAGACCAAATGAAGTTACATAGACAATATGTGCACTCTTTGCATCTCCTTGTGACTAGCCATTTATCGAATTGATTCTTTTGTGACGACCGTTACACACTAGTGAACGTGTCTAGTCTTGTTTAACTAAAGTATCGATGCCTTGTGTGATTAGCTTACTTTGAACTTTACATGATTAAACCTAGAATTTTCCTTGTTAGTCTGATTGATTTAGAAAGGTGTACTCTTGAGATGAACTCAGGCAATTTTAAAGAGTGTCAGCCAATTTGACATATACCTCTTTTTGTGGCCTACCTGTGAGCGTATGAAACTCTCTTGAACACCCTTTGAGCCTTACCCATTTTTGGAAGAACCTTGATAAACCCTAGGCCTTACTTGATCCACTACCTATAATCCTCTTGATTAGTGGTTTAGTGAATAGCCAACTTAGAACAAAAAGCCTAAGTTGGGGGTGTGGTGAAAAGGAAAAGGAAAAGTCAATAAGTGATATAGGAAGTCTTCCTTAACCCATAGTGTTGCAGAACAATGGAACCCTAAAAAAAAAAACCAAATTTGTGGAACAAAGTACAGAAGAAATTTGGGTTCTAATGCAATTCATGGAAGGTGAATAAAAAGGTGACTTAGAAGCACTAGAAAAAGAATTGATAAAGGAAAGGAAGGGAATGTCTTGTGAATACCACATCTCACGAGGAAAAATTCACCAAGTCTAAATGACCATACCTTTGCACTCAACCCCGTTACAAGCCTTAGAAAGACCTTTTCGATCTTGAGTGAGCCGAATCGAAAGTCAATTGGAAAATAAGGGAAAACATATGGGTGAAAACATGCATTGTGTTCCTCTTTTTGAGTGTGAGCGTTGTATCGGATTCCGGATCTTAAATTGACTAATAATTGTGTGTGAATATGGAATCATTCTTTGTGCGAGTGCATTTAGATATTTGTGTTGAGCTTGAACTTGCACAAGTAGCAAGTATTGCGAGCATGAGAATCTTTGGTGATGGTGTGTCACCATTTGAATCTTTGAGTACACAATTGATCCTTGCATAAGTAAATTGAGTCTTTTTGTGTGCATTCATAATTTAGTCTTGTGTAGCACTGTTTGAGGCACCCTTTCTGAACGGCTGAACTAGGGTTTACTTGAGGACAAGAAAAAGTTTAAGTTGGGGGTGTTGATGAGTCCACAAATTGGAATCATTTAGGGCTTTATTTTAATAGAAATAGTGTCCTTAAATGATTGTTTTATCTTAATACCTGATTAAAATGCTAAAGTTTCAGGTATTTGAAGTTTTAGTGGAAGCATGCACACTTGGGCGCAAAACAGAGCAAATAGGGCTGAAAGGAACAACAAATGGAATCCTACGGATCGCCGAGTTTAACTTGGCGAGTCGCCAATAAGTTCCACGAAGCAGTACTGTACTGTCCAATGATCCAGAATGTCAGGATGCTAAAGGCAAGACACTGAAGGTGATGAGCTGAGCAAAGGGCGGATCGCCGAGTTCATCGGCGATCTCGACTAATGTCGCCGAACAATCCTCCGCAGCACAATCGGTGAAAATTATAAATACTATTTAGAATTATAGTCTTAAGGGATATTGGAGTGTGGAACAATTATTATTATTATTTTCACTTTAGAACATATTCTAGCTAATATTTTTATCTCAAGTTTGGAGAGGGTTTTGTGGAGACTTGAAGAAAGGAGTTCTTCTTCCCTAAGTTGGAAGTAGGTCTTCTCTATTCATCTTCCTTTGCTTAATTCAAGTTTTCATTTCTTATACCCAGTTGATTTCATTATCATGTTAGGTATAATTTCTTATTTCTTGATGTGTGGCTAAAAACCTCCATTCTTGGGGTGTGATTTAGAAAATATGGGTTGATATTCTTGTTGGGGCTTACTTGTTGATAGGTTAGATGTATTTTAGTGTTGATTTCACCTAGTGGTTGTGGTTTAATCTAAAGGGTTTGTAGTTGCAAATACAAAGCCACCCATGTGTTTTCGGCTTGCCCGAGAGGCTGAGCCCTAGTCCCATATCCTAACAATCAGCTCGAGAGAGTGAGTGGGGGTAAGGCGTAGGCTGGTCCTCATGTGGCAAATGGGTGTCCGAGAGGAACACATTTGAAACGGGGTAAGTTGTCTGAGAAGTAACTTATTTCCATTTAAAACATAGCCTAGTCACTATTGTCTTGCAAATTTCCTATCGAAAGCATGTACCCAACAATTTATCTCAACTTGTATTGCGGTCACATCCCAAGAACCTTTCCCCACACTTGATTTTCTTGTTTTGTTTGCTGTTTTTGTAATTGTTACAAAACCCCATTTGCTATTTGACACTTTCGTGTCACCCCCTTTAATTTACAATGTCTTTTCTCGCAAATGTCTTTAACTATGACTAATTTGAATGAAATTCTAATCGGTTATTAATTCTCTAAACTGCTCCGTTGGTACACAACCCCAACCCTTGGTTGGGTTACTATATTATCGACGATCGTAGACACTCATACCGTAGGATAGTGTCGTTGTTCACGATAAGCATCAGGTTCCTCCGTGGATGGTTTCGCGGGAGGATTATCTCAATTTTTTTTATCAATATCAAGCTTCACTGGTTTCTTGATCATTCACCTAGTTTCGATAGAGCAGCCAATACCTCTTCATAGCCGTGAACGTCATCCTTATAATAAATCGAGAGTACAACAACAAGGGGTTCACCCATAGACATCATTTCACTAACGCTAGCCACTGCCTCAACAATCATATCAATCATTGAAACCACGGGATTTTCACTAGGTTTCTTCATTGATTTGCACACATTGAAGGTGACCTCCTCATCGTTTACCTGAAACTTCAACTCACCACTTTCAGCATCCACTAGAGCTCTTCTGGTTTCCAAAAATGGTTTACCAAATATAATAGGTACCTCTGTATCAATCTCACAATCAAAAATAACAAAGTCGGATGGAAAGATAAATCTATCCACCTTCCCCAATATATTACAGAGTATTCAAATGGGGTGTTTGATGGACCGATCAGCCATAAGAAGCCGCATTGTTGTGGACCTTGGTTCACCCAGTCCAAGTTGCTTAAAGATAGCATATGGCATCAAATTAATACTCGCCCCCAAGTCGCATAATGCTTTGGAAAACTGCAACATCCCAATGTTACATAGGATAGTAAATGCTCCCGGATCTTCTTTCTTTCTAATCACATCGCTAGTCATAACGGTACTACAATTTTGAACGACCTCAATAGTTTCAAAATCTATATTCCTTTTCTTAGTGAAAATCTCCATCATGAATTTCGCAAATCTCGGCATCTGTATTAATTCTTCCACTACAGGAAGGGTTATTGAACGTTTCCTGAACACGGATAAAAATTTCTTAAACTTTTCATCTCCATTTCCCTTTTTAAGCCTTTGGGGAAAAGGAGGGTTGATTTTGGGTAGTGGTTTCACTACCTTTGGAGATGATGTAGCCCTTTATTTAGCTATTTGCAGCTCTTTAGTGGTGCTTAGCCTTGGGTTTTTTTCATTCTTTGTGAGAATGCCATTCTCTGGTGCTTGAGCGAACTTCTCTACATCAATGGTGTCTTTCTTTTCTCCACAAAGGTCTGTCCCATTAGCTACCGTCACCTTACAACCTACTGGTCTCCCACTATGTGTAACAACGGCCACACCTTTTTCATGATGAGCCTTTGAACTTTATGTATACCCATCTGAATTCTTCTCTAAAAACATGGGCTCTATGTGAGCTGAAAGTTCGCTCATTTGACATTCAAGTTACTTAATAGAATCCGCGTGAGAATTTACCTTATGATTCAATGATGAAAAATTGATTAATGTCTCAAATACATCTCATCCAATTCTAGGTGTAGACGATCGTAATCTAGTATATAACCCAACGAAAGGTTGGGGTTGAACCCACAGGGAGCGGTACCATATCAAATTCTATTAGGAAGTAAAGATGAGATTTTGATCGGTTATAGAAGTAGACATTATGGAAATCAAACAAAATAAATCAATGGTTTGACAACGAATGTTAGATGGGGGGTTTTAAGATATCAATTAACAGCTACAATAATCACTAAAATAGGGGATTAGACAAGTAGGAAGGAATTCTCAGGATGTGATCAATTATAAACTAATTTCACTATATGGGTAATTGGAGCTTAATAATAAAGTGTTGAATCACTATGGGTAGGCTAGACTATAGGAACCATAGTTTTCTCTCGAATAACTATTACGGTTCAGGCGAATTCTCTCGAACCTCCACAAGCTTGACACTACAAAACAACCCAAAACCTTAATCTTATTCTGTCGAACTAGATAGGTAGGAATGAGTTAAGATTAACTCTCGCAAGTTAAACCAATAACAACCCACACACTACAATTATCAATCGATAACCTTGGTCTTAGAACCTCTCTCGAGCAAGCCCAAAACACTAAGCTAAAATTTTATTTGCAACTGCAATCTATAAATTACTACTCAGCTATCGATCAAACCCACATTAAAACAACATTAAAATCATTAAACAACAATACCCATAAGCTAATAATGCAAAATAATCACATAATCACACCCCAAGGGTAGGGGTTTTAGCCAAGCATCATAAAAAGATAGAAATTAATATCAAAAAAATTCTGCATGAATGATCTAGGTATTGCAATCCAAGTCTTTAAAATGATCCAAAACGCAAAAAATTCAAAGACCCCCCTCTAATCTACTTGGAAAACCCTTCAAAGTTGTTCTCCAATGAAAAAATAGTAATAAAAATCTCAAAAATGGAAGAAAACTAAAACTGGACTTCAATATTAAAACCAGGGCACCCTTTTTGAATTCTTTTAGAATTCAATTTATAGTTTCGGATATTTAGCTGCAAGGACCATTAGGAGAGGTAAGTCGAGTGTCGCCAACCAGGTCGGCGACGCGCCAATGGCTCCATCTCATCGTTGGTCTTCCTTAGCTTTTAGTCCTTAAGATTTTGTGACTTTAGGTGATCCTTAATGTGTCTCCGGTCCAGTCGACGGTCCGCCGAATGTCCAAATCCATCGCCAAATTGGCTTCTTCCCAGGGCTGGCAGTCTAGAACTTTAGGCGAACTGAAGTTCCACTCGGCGAGTCACCGAGTGGCTTTGGCGATTCCGGGTTTTGTTATCTTCAGCCTTTTTCATCTTTTTAGCTCCTTTTCTCCCAATAATGCCCTTGCCTTGCTCCTTTTGCCTTCTTTTCTGCAAATCAACATATTAACATCTGTTTGGAGCATAAATTAGGCATTTGAGGACAATAAACTTTCAAAATAACCCCCTAAATGAGACAAAATCTCTGGCTCATCAACACCCCAACTTAAACCTTTGCTTGTCCTCAAGTAAAACTCAACATTAATCAGTTCAACAAGGATGACTACAAATAGTGTTGCATAAGACTCAACATAAATGCACACAACATGGTTCAAATTACTCATACTTGCTTCAAATGCAAGTTCAAGCTCAACAAAGGTATTTAAATGCTTCACAATAAAGATGATTCCATTTTCACGCAAAATTTCTCAACAATTTAAAGTCCCAGAATCACGTACAACTCTCACACTCAAAAAGATGAACACATGCCTGACTCCACCTATAGGCTTTCCCTTATTTTCCAATCAACATTCGTTTCAGCTCACTCAAGATCACAAAGGTCTTTTCAAGGCTTGTAACGGGGATGAGTATAAAGGTATGGTCATTTAGGCGTAGTGGCTTCTACCTTTACGAAATATGGCCTGAAATTCACTTTCCTCCTTTCCTTTCACATTTCAAACCTGCTCAAAATATACCTCATTATTCAACTTCATATGAACCACCGGATACCCCATTTCCTTTGCAAATTCTACTACTTTTTCTCACTACTCTTTCTCTTTTTCAGTCTTTTTCTTTCATTTGTTCTTTTTCTCTCTTTTCTCTTTTTTTTTTTTTTACATGGAGAGGTTCCATCCTTTTCAAAACAATACATAAACAAGGGGGAATATTTCACACTTCTTGACTTCCCTTCTTTTCCATCACACCCGACATAGGGTTTTGGCCTATGTTTGCTATTTAAACAAACCATACTTCATGAAAGCTATGGGTGAAAGGATAAACAAAGATCACAATTGTTCAAGTTTCTTCCAAGAAAAGGTTAGGTTCAAAAGGGGCCAAGCAAGGTTCACACTTCTCACAAGGTTGGCCACAAAGAGGTATGTAGACAAATAGGCTCACTCTTCAAAAATTTTGCCTTAAATCATGTCTATTGCCTGCATCACTTAATCAACCGGACCAACGGGGTAAATTCTAGGTGTCATCAACCACAATGTTCAATATGACCTCACCACTCAAGGCATTGATATAATTATCAAATAAGACTCCACACTTTCTAGTTAGCGTGCAATGTTCATCACAAGAGACTCATTCGACAACCGGGTTGTCACAACGAGATGATAAAAGTTCACATATTGCCTATGTAACTTTGTTTGCCTCATCGTAGCCACATATTCATTTTCTTCAGTTAAGCGAACTATTCAAGTCATCGGTATTGACAACAATCGACACTCAAATTTGTACAAGAACAACTACAATCACACAGTCAAGAGGTGGCAAAATTTTAAAATTGGTTCAAAACTATTTGTAGTTCAAAATAACGGATCAAAAATCAAGATATAGATATGTAAACCAAAAATCAGATCCAACATTCACAAAACCCAAAAACAACAATATTCACAAAAACAGCCCATTAGAGGTGGGTATGGAAATACCTCACCCCACCAACAAAAATAGCAATTGTCCTCAAATGCAAAGAAATAAACACCATAAAATGATCAGGCATTTCATTACAACCAATTTTTTTTAACGAGGTTCGGAAAAAACCAACCCTTGATGCCGAAAATTTGGAAAGATAGGATGCTATGTATTCCTAAAATCCATTGCGAGCACAAGATCCTAAATAAAGTGAGAATAATAATGCCAAAACAACAATATAAGCGGCTGTGAGAGTACGAAAATTGAAAAGTATGAAAATGAAGATATTTTTGAATTTAAAACTGTTTGGCCTTTTAAAACTCTTCAGTTCACGCGCTGGTCGGCGACGTTAGTGGCGATTGCCAACCCACTCGGTGATACGCCGAGTCTCCCTTTAGCTCACCGAGTTTTACAGAATCCCCAGCAATTTGGGTGGTTCAAATGGAGGTCCAAGTCAGGCTCACCGACTTGTTCGGCGAGTCACAAATTGGACTTTTGGCTCGCCTACTGCTTATTTTCCCACACTTTCAAATTTCCAACCTTCACAATCAACACCTGTTATTTAAAAAAAAATTAAAAACATCAAAAACTTGGGTTGCCTCCCAAGAAGCGCCTTATTTAACATTGCGGCACGACGGAGATACCAATTCATGTTACATTTTTGGGATTGGCCATTGCATTGCTTCCGTTGACACTCATTTTGTCATATGTGCAAAAGGAAAACAAACAACAACAAATAGTAAATGGGTTCCGCTATAACACAATAAAATTACTAACCCACTTCAAAAGAGAATTCAATAACACCACTCCCCGGTAGTGCCGCCATTTTGATTGACGTCTAAAATACACCTCATCTAATTTTAGGTGTAGACGATTGTAATATAGTAAATAACCCAACGAAAGGTTGGGGTCGAACCCACAGAGAGATGTACCGTATCAAATTCTATTAGGAAGTAAAGATGTAATTCTGATCTGTTATAGAAGTAGACATTGTAGAAATCAAACAAAATAATTCAAACGTTCGACAATGAATATCAGATGGGGGGCTTTTAAGATATCAATAAAGAACTACAATAATCACTAAAACAGGGGATTAGACAAGTAGAAAGGAATTCTCAGCATATGATCAATTATAAGCTAATTTCACTATATGGGTAATTGGAGCTTAATAATAAAGTGTTGAATCAGTAAGGGTAGGCTAGACTATAGGTACAATAGTTTTCTATCGAACAACTATTACGATTCGGGTGAGTTTTCTCGAACCTCGACAAGCTTGACACTACAAAACAACTCAAAACCTTAATTTATGTACTCTCTCGAGCCTGATAGGTAAGAATGAATTAAGATTCACTTTCTCGAGTTGAACCCATAACAACCCGCACACTACAATCATCAATCGTTAACCTTGGTTTTAGAACCTCTCTCTCGAGCAAGCCCAAAACACTAAGCTAAAATTGTATTTGCAACTATAATCCATAAATTACTACTCAACTATCTATCAAACCCATATTAAAACAATATTTAAATCATCAAACAATAATACCCATAAGTTAATTAACCAAATAATCACATAATTACACCCCAAGAATGGGGTTTTAGCCAAGCATCATAAAAAGATAGAAATTAATACGAAAAACATTCTCCATGATCTGGGTATTGCAATCCAAGTCTTTAAAATGATCCAAAATGCAAAAATTAAAGACCCACTACGAATCTACTTGAAAAATCCTTCAAAGTTGTTCTCCAACGGAAAAATACTAAGAAAACTCTCAAAAACGAAAGAAGACTAAAACTGGACTTCAATAATAAAACTAGGCCACCCCTTTTGAACTCTTTTATAATTCAATTTATAGTTTGCCAAATTTCAACTGCAAGGACCATTAGGAGAGGTAAGTCGAGCATCGCCGACCAGGTCAACGATGCGCCAATCGCTCCATCTTATCGCCAGTCTTCCTTGGCTTTTAGGCTTCAATGTTCTGTGAATTTAGGCTATCTAAGAAAGTGTCGCCGATCTAGTCGGCGGTCTGCCGAATGTTCAAATCCAAAGCCAAATTGGATTCTCCCCAGGGCTGGCTGTCTAGAACTTTAGGCGAGCTGAAGTACCACTCGGCGAGTCGCCGAGTGGCTTTGGCGATTCTCGAATTTTGTTATCTTCTGCTTTTTGTCATCTTTTTAGATCATTTTCAACCGGTAATGTCTTTTCCTTTCCCCTTTTTCCTTCTTTGCTGCAAAGCAAGATTTGAATATCAGTTTGAAGCATAAATTTTGCATTTGAGGACAATAAACTATCAAAATAACGCCCTAAATTAGTCAAAATCTCAGGCTCATCAGAAATCAGGTTTCATTTCGTTGAGCATGTCATCCAACCCTTCAACCTTATCGATAATGCGTGATAACAATTCATCCGCTCAAAGGCTCCTTGAACTACCCCAAGATTGTGGGATGTCACTTGTTTGCATATGATACACCTCATGATCATTTTCTCTCATCCAAACTTCACTTTAGTCAGCCCAATCTTGGTTGTACTCTTTCCATTCATCTTCAACACATGTGTTCCGACCTTGATTCCCACTCAACCGTAAATAGCTCGGGTAAGAACCCTCCTCAATTCTAGACACTATTTTTTACGTCTTTGCTTTCTTCATATCTTTCTAGCACATGTTTCCTCAACTACTCAATTTGGGACATCATCTTGCTAATATTCTCATCCCGCTCTTTCTCCTTATCAATTTGTTCCATTGAGATACTTAGTCCTCTTGTGTGTACCACGCCCGATTGTTCTTCGTCATTTTGTTAAGAAGGGAGGATGCTACTTTAAATGGTTGTAACATTATCCCTCCTCGGACAAGCTGGTCAGCTACCCATTTGTTCACTAAGTCTAAACTCCGGTAAAAGTATTGTAGTATCACATTACCCGAAAGCCCATGAGTTGGACACTGTAACAACAACATTTGAAATCGCAGCCATGTTTCATGAATCAGTTCTCCGTCTACTCTTTTGAAGTTCTGAATATTGTCCCACAACTTCACCATCTTCGAGGGTGGAAAGTATCTTATGTAGAATGCATTAGAAAGTTATTCCCAAGACGCAATGAAGTTCCTAGGTAAATCTTCTAACCACTTGGTTGCTTCTCCCTTCAAAGAAAAAGGGCACAATCAAAGTCGGACTGATTCTTACGAGATATTCTTGAGAGATAAAGGGTCACATATGTCCACAAAGTTCTGAATATGCTCATGAGGATCCTCGTGATCCAGACCTCCGAATACACCTTTCATTTGCAATAGTTGCAGCATCATACTTGTCAGATGGAATGCAGCATATCCCATGACCAGAGTTAAGCGAATAGCACCTACACCACCGACTTGACTTTCATTGATATTGTTCATGTTACCGATGTCATCTTGGTGGCCAAGTTGGCTCCCGTTACTTCTGTTCACACTCATATTGTCCCATGTTCACCACATCCAACAACGAACATAGAACAAAATGAGTCGATTCAAGTACATCACGAGAAGATCACAATCCAAACTATAATAAGAGAATTCTAAACACCACTCCTCGGCAGCGGCGCCATTTTCATAATGCTCAACTACACCTCAAACAGTACTAGGTGTAGGGGACTGTAATCTAGTATAAATCCCAACTTAGAGTTGGGATCGATCGCACAGGGAGTTACACAAGTTAGAATTCAAATACGAAGTTATAAATGTGTTCTAAGCGATTGCAGGAATAGAAATTATCAAAGTCACCTAATTAAATCCAAGGATATTACAACAAGTGTCAAATGGGGGGTTAAGGTTTGTCAATTAACAGCTACTATAAACAAGGGGGGTAATAAAGTAGATAAGGAATACTCGGGGATGTGATCGCTTAACGGCTAATTATGCTATATGGGTAATTGTAATTTACTAAAAATTGTTGAATCTTAGTGGATATACTAGACTATAGATTCAATAGCTTTCTCTCGAATAGCTAATACAATTCAAGTGAGTTCTCTCGAATCTCGACAAGCATAACACTATAAGCAGCCCAATACCTCAATTTATCTACTATGTTGAGTTAGATAGGTAGCATTGAGTTAAGGTTCACTCTCTCAAGCTAAAACCACAACAACCCAATCACTACAATCATCAATTGATAACCCTAGTTCTATAACATCTCTCTAAAGCAAGTATAAAAGACTAAGCTAGAATTGCATTCTTAAACTACAATTCATAAATTAAACCTCAATTACAAATAAAACTCACTTCAATACGACAATGAAATCAGTAAATAGCAATACCCATAAGCTAATTATAGTAGATAATCACATGATCACACCCCCAAGCATGGGAGTTTTAGTCACACGTCATAAAAATTAAAAAATCAATACCAATTACATTTTTCATAACTGGGTATTAATCTCCAAGCCTTTTCAATGCTTCAACTTAGCTTCAATTCCAAAACCCAATTCAAAATCTACTAAAAAATTTCTTCAAAACTAAGCAATAACTATATTTCAGTACAAAATTCTGAGTCTATAATGATGGGATCCTCTTTCCTTTTCTTAAAAATCAATTCATACGTTCTCATAATTTGGCCTTCGGGGTCGTAAGCATCTATATAATATAATATTTACATAACACCCTTAGCTTCGTCTTTTTTTTTATCAACTTTCACAATTTTTAAGTTCAAGGAGGGAAAGGGTAGAAAAGAGGTTACTTTTCAAAAAGGGTCAAAGCTTGTAATGTTAATGCAAATAAAAAGGATAAGGCTCAAAGGGTACAACTAAGGATACATTTAGTGCAAATGTGGGATCATTAGTCTAAAGGTAATTCAAGGACAATAAAAGAAAGCCTAGGATCATTTATCCAACCAACTAAATCAAGACCAACATTTTAAGACCAACCGGGCAAGTTCTAGTTAACACAAGTGAACACAACGCATTATTCCCAAAGACTCACCAAATATGGCATGAAGTTATTCAAGATGTCTAAATTTCACTTTCTAGTCAAGAACAAAGTAGTCATTTTACACTCACCGCCTAGTAAGTTGAAGTCACAAAAAAATTAACCAATTGTTGAAATATCGTTCGCTTTCACAATTTTTTTGGATGGATGCTCATTCCACGAATTACAAGGCTTATCTAAATCTATTAGTACCAAACAAGTCACACCCTCATATTAAAGAACTACCAAGCCATCAAAACAAAAAAAAAAATGATGATTTACCCTTAAGAATGACGTCACTTGATCTATCATTGTGCAAATTTAGGCATTTTCATTAAGATTTTGCAATGGTTTCCGAATTGAGAAGCTATGGGTACTCAGACTTCCCCTGCTTCATGAAATTAAGAGTGAAACAAAATCATCACACTTTATGACTACAAAACATAAACAAATGAAAGATACTAAAATAATAAAATAAAAACATAATAAAACAACAAATCTGCACAATAATCCAAAACAAAAATAACCAAACAACAATCCAAGATTTTAACAAAACAAGATAAAACAACCCAAAAGGGAAGTACTTCGAACTAAAAATTATGTATTGTCCTCACAACCCAATCATAATACTTAAAAGAGAAAACAAAGGGCTCTATGCACTGCCTTAATCTTCTCCATCAATCTTGGTGGCCTCATTATCCTAATTTCAACCATCATGGCTCCATGTAGCAGGCTCATCTCCAGCTTCGTCTGGCTAGAAGTCGAGAGTGGCTCAATTTCCTTTAAAAACTTCCGAAGGTCTTTTACTCCTTTCCACATTCGAGTGAAGAACTTGTCTCAAATCTTCTCCCGCTTCTTCATTTTGCCATCTAAGATGCTTAACTCTCCATAAGACAGCCAAACCTGCATAGACCTTCTCCAAATTTGGAAGTTGAGCTTCTTGCTTCCTTTGATCAATTAAGTTAGCATCAAATTGACTTTGGGGCACAAAAGATATTTGCTTAGAAGATGATTCACCCGATCTTTGAGTCAGTTTTTCGACTCACTCATTCACGACCCGCAACTCACTTGCTAAAGACTTGAAAGGACCCAAGATTGGGCGGTATAGGATTATCATAATCTGCATGCACAGACTTATCGGAGTCAATCTTCCTCCTTCTGCTTTTCAACGCTGAGCCTTTCCCACGCATCATGATTGGGAAAATTTGATTATTAGGCTCAATCCAAGTGTTCCCCAAAAGTACCTCTACCACAGTCTGTTTGCAAAGCTTCGTGATCAGAAAGGGAATAACAAGAGACGGGTTATCACACATTTTGAACTCCCGAAATTCATTCACAATCAAATGGCCTATATTCACTAGGACATTATCAAGCACACAAGCCACTATCTGAGCTTGCAACATAAGAATGGTTCTAATGTTCACACTTGGGGAAATACTGTTGCATACAATAGACATCCATGTACTAGCCTCTGCGGTCATGTATGAGCATAAAATTCCTAACTTTGTCATGGCCCATGGATTATTATTTCTTGAGATAGCTTTTAATCTAGCCAAGTACTTGATATCATAGTTGAGTAACCCATATACCTGATTAATTACTTCCAGCCCATAATTGACCACCTTGCCCCTAATAGCGACCAACCTTGATGCCTTGTCAGTCTCCATGAGTTTGGCATAAAACTCCCTTACCCAATGCTCATTTTCCTTGCAAGGTTCAGCTGCAAAGCATATCCAAACAAATGCAACAACATTTAGTAGAAAGTCGGAAGCATGTCCTTAACTCTTTCAAGTGATATGACTCTTTGGTGAAGTAGTTTCTTCTTCATCAAATCAGCAAAATAAATATCTTGTGCTCAAAGAGAGAAATCGATATTTGTCATAGTCGACCACCACTTCCTCCCCAATATCCAGTTCGTGTGCCATTTTTTAATTTGTAAGAATCTATGAATTATAATAGCATATAATTGTTAGAATTATGTCTTACACGATGCTATTTTGTATGTAAAAGTTAAAGAAAATGGTTGGAACTCAATTTGGAACCAAAACAAGTAAGGTGAAAAATTTCGCACTGGCAGAAAACCATCATTTAATATTACAGAAGCGGAGTGAGGTTTGGTCAAGCGAACATCACATTAGCGGCTAGAAGGGCACTTAAGTAGGAATTGCAAAAGCGATGGGCATCATTTAAGCAGGCATCGCAACAGTGATGGTGAATCTGCAAAAGCGAACAGTCGTCCCTTCAACATGAACAACCAATTTTGGTTTCAATGTTTAGCATGGAATTTCAACTACTATGAGTGTAAAATCAACAACAACCAAACAAGCAACAAAGGAACTCAATCATTTCAGTACAAATAGTTTCAAACATCATTTGTGAGTTCTTTTGGGCATTTTATCAAAGCACATGGTTCCCAAAATAATTTTGAGAATTAGATCATGAAATGGGTACTCAAGACTTCCCAAATACTTCTAATGAGTCCACACACATGAATTTAACAATTTAGACAATGAATTTGGCCAACGCACTTACCATTTTAACCCCCAAGTTAGAGAAGTTACTACTCACTAACTACTCCTAACTTTCAACAAAGTAATAAAAAATAAACAACAATTATTACAACTTAAAGAGAATAAGAGTGACAGAAACCTATCGTATTATGATTGCACAATGAAGACCTAGAGGTTGGAATCATTTTGGAAAAAGTGAAGAGGGAAAACAAGAAGTTGGAGCTTTTATTTTGTGATTTTTGTCTATTTGGCTTCCTAGAACTGCCTTTTGAAATCCATTCCCTTTGCTTAAGCCATATTTGGTTGCCTTTGCAACTAATGATGAAAGGGTAGGGTTTACTTAAGTGAGCTCCCTTATGCTTAAGTGATGTTTGATTTTGCGAGAGGAAGCTATTTCGGGGGTGCAATTTTTCGGGGGTGTGGAATTCATCTGTTTTTGGTGTTCATTATATTATGTTTGTTCAAAGATTTTGTTGTAACATTCTTTTTATAAGTGTTTTAATCTTGTTATTTCTTTAATATTATTTATGATGTATTCTAGATATAACATATCTTGGGTTCTTAGGTACCTGTATAAATTATTTTCCATTAATTGTTCGATTAGTTTTATATTATTTATAGTTTCTGTCCAATATTGTAAATAATCGTTATTCATTTTTTAATCTGAATCTTCTATTTCTAAATCGTATAATTCTATTCTCTCGAGGTCTAGATCATGTAGGTCTATTTCATACCATTGTTGGTTTAATATATCTTCTGATTCGTCATCATTAAATATTTTTCCCATATGATTCTCCTTCATTCAATTATTTTTATACCTTTAAGTATATATAGGATCAAAGTTTCATAGCTTTTTATCATTTCATCATGTATATATGTATTCATGTTCTTTGTTATGCAAGTTTTTGTTTTCAATTATTCCTTCCTACCATATTCATAACTGATTAAGATCATATTAGATCATTATGAACTAGATTATCTGTTTATCATGCTCTTCTGTCACTACTAGCATCGTACTTTAGCATATACTTCCTTCTTATCAGCGCCTCAACTTTGTTTACTCCCCTATTACGGCTTTCCTCGCCTTACCGGTTTCAACATTAGGATGACATAATATAGAAGTTTTCTCTCTATTTCCAGTGTGCTAATAAACTAGAAATCATGATTCAAATAATTCTAATACATAATAACTAACATAAACTTATTCAATCATATATATGATATTCAGGAATATATGAAATTAATTCTGCATATTTTTTTAACAATATACCTTTGCCTCTTGCTTATCCATGATATCTGAAATATCTGATTGGATTTCAGATTGCTCCATTATCTTTGAAGTATGAATATCTTAGATATTTGAGAGTGTTTTTCTGAAAGCTTTTATTATATTTGGCTGAGCCTGCTTTACAATATTTACAAATGAATGAATATATAGACAATGCAAGTTCACTATTCTAGATGCTCTAATAATGCGTCTACTATTTACTTTATGACTATGCATCTACTATTAACTTTATACTGTACACTTTACGACTTTTAAGCAAATAATTTACATCTTTATACTATTTGGTTTATCTTGTCGGCCATTCATCTTGTGTCTATCTTCATTTCTTTATTTCTTGGCTTTATCTGTTGAATGTCATTGTCTTCTTTTTATCTCTTTATCTTTTTCTTCATTGTAGTAGTCCAGTTGGACATCTGGAATTATATTATCTTCTCCGTTGCATTTTGAACATATGTGGTCAGGATATTTGTGTCCAATTAGCTTGCAATATCTGGTCAATAATTCTGACGAAATAAATCCTGCCTTTAATGCTCTTGTTGTAGGTCGTTCTTCTGGCTTTAATAATGATAAGATCCATTGCTGGACTTCATCCATATCTGCTTTTCTTAGTTCTCTTGAATTTGAATATATCATTAACTGATCTCTAGAGTAGTAGCTCCATATAGCATTTCCGTTTAAATAATTGTTTGCTAACTCTTGTATAATAGTTGATATACCAATTATTCTTTTATTGGCATAAAAACTTGGTATCTCCATTTTTTTGTATTTCTTCCTGTTGTCCGATATCATCAGGTATAATCATATCTTTGGTTAATCCTATCTTAAGAACTTGAATTGGAGGTTTTATCTCCTCGTATAATATCTCTGCTGGTGCTGTATAAAACTTTATATATAATAAGTTTCCCTTGGTTACTCTTTTGTATGTGATAAATACCTTATGTAGTTCTGGTAATCCACTTGTTTCCTCTCCATCATATGTATATACAGTATTTAATAGTCCATAATTGTAACATGTTCTTACCACATTGGCGTTAGTTTTTGGTTGTGTGATTAATTTGTTATAACCTTGCAATTTTTGGGTTAGGTAATCTTGATTTGGTTCTTCGGTTGTAATAGATCTAGGGTTAAGGTTCAAATAGGTTTGAATTTTGTATATGTTTTTAATATAGGTTCTTGTGATATGGTTATACATTTTCTTCTCATTCTGTAGGCTATCTGCATATGTCGAGGTTTGTGGTTCTGTAGTCAATATATTTCTTGACGTTCTCGAGGTAAATGGTTTTTCAAATAATTGGTTTAAGTTTGAATTCTTATGCTGTTTTCCACTAACTTGTTTGCTTATACCTGCAGTTGTATTTAAACAAACATTATGGGTTTTAAGGTGTTTCCTAACGTCACCTTTTAGCTCTGGATTTTTAAAGTCTGCCGATTGACTTAGCTCCTCATTTTTACAGTCATGCTGCTGACTTGTACTAGCTTTAGACTTCAGATTATCTTCATTAGTCTTTAGCTTTTGTATTTCATTGTCCATACTGTCCACTTTTATACAAAGTGTAGTAATAGCTTTGAGTATCTCTTCGATTGTATTTTCTTTCTCAGTTTGAGTAGCTTTGTCTTGATAAGTAATCTGCAATAACATTCTTATCTGTTCTTCTTACTTCAATAGTAAATGTAAAATTTAATATATTTAATACCAATCTTCTTATTTCTTTTGTCGTTACTGAATCTTGTATTTTCCTTGTTAGCCACCATTTTACTTGTGTATTATTTGTTCTTATAATAAATTTGTTATATACAATATATGGTTCAAATGATAATAAACTTTTATGTACTAAATATAATTCTTTTCTGTTTATTTCTCATTTTATTTCTGTATTAGTAAATGTTCCTGAATAATATCTACAATGATGTTCTATCTTATCTTCATCATACCTATATTTTAAGACTCCTTCATAACTTTTTTCACTGGCATCTGATTCTACTATGTAAGTAAATTTTTTGTTTTCATTCGGAAAATATAGTTTAGGTAGGTTTTTACATAATAGTTTTACCTTTTGTATTTGTATTTGGTCTTTTATATCAAACTGATATTCTATGTCTTTCTTTAATTTTTGTTGTAATGCTTTTAAATTTTCTGCTAATTTTGGTATGCATTCTCTTACTTGGTTTACTAATCCTAAAAATGATTGTAATTTCTTTTTTGTATCTAAATGTTCATTTGAGTTAATTATTTTTTGTACTATATGTGTTTGCATTTTTATTCCATTTTTATCTATTTGTATTCCCAAGAATTCTATTTGTTTTTTCATTATGTCTGCTTTCTTTTTACTTAAGCTTATGCCTGAATATTCTATAATGTGTATAAATTTTTCTAATAACCTTATATGTTCATCTTGTGTTTTAGAATATAGTAATATATCATCAATATATAATATACAATTTTCTAGTTGTTTAAAGTAATTACCATTTGGATATAAAAAGTTATGGATGAGTCAAATTTTCTAACTTTAAGTGGTAAAATCCTGATTTACAGTCAAATTTACTAAAATAATTATATCCTTGTATTTGTCTTATCTTTAATATTTTATTTGGTATTGGGTAATTATGTGTCTTAGTTTTTGCATTTAAATTTCTATAATCAATAACCATTCTACTTTTTCCTCTTTTTTGTTCACTATGCTTATTTACTATAAATAAGCTCCTAAGGACAGTTATTCAACTTACTTATTGTCAGATTGGGTGAGATTGGGGGGTCATTGGGCAAGCCTGGACACCCAAAATGCCTCCCAATTCGTTTTCCAATTTGAATTTAGTCCAAACATCATTTCCTCCAAGATTCATGATGTGTCGTAAGTTTGCAATATTTTTTATGCATTAAACTGGGACATGTGCATGAGTCTTAGGTATTTTGTTATTTGATGTGATGGTTTTTTAATCTTCTTTTTCACGAAATAGTTTTGGAGAAGTTGTTGTTGAAAGTTATCGAAACAGTAGGAAAATGGTAACAGACAAGCCCACTTACGAGCCCTTGTTCGTCAGACATGTTGTTGGTGGATGGCATGGATAAATTCTCTTGGAAAACAGACTATGTGTGGAACAAAGGAGGCAACGATGAGCCATAATTCTTATAATGGGTTGTCGATGATGAGTCATCAATGACTTCAGAGAAGATGAGTTCTAGTCCATGAAAAAAAATAGAACATGATAAATCGTTCATAGAGCTACGAGCCATATGTGATGATCGTCGTTGGCATCCACGGGATTTTTGGCTAACTGCCGAGAAACGAAGGCACCCACGAGCCATCGTTTGTGTGATGAGCTTTAGGTGGCCACACGTTTGTGACACTGCCCAAACCGAATTTCTTGAAGCTTTCTTTCCCAACTTGGTTTAGGACTTACTTTCTATAAATATTCATTTTAATTTTTGTTTTTAGGGTGTTAGACGTTTTATCATACTTAATTTTTTGCTTTAAGAATTCCATTGCAAAAATTTGGAGCTCTTAATTCTTAAAGTTTGGTTTATGCATTGTGCGTTTGTTCTTCAAGATTACGCATTTCATCTATTCAAATTGTAAGTTCATGCTTTATATTATTAACCCTAGTATGAATTGTGATAACTCAAGCATGAATAACTAAATCCACAACTAGGGTTGTGGGAACCATAAGTATTTAACTATGTAAATCTAATAATTAAGTAATTGTGAACTAGTGTTTATGCATGTATTATTAATCCTTTCATTTTGAATTCTCTTTAATGATGTGCAACGTTAGAACTCGCCCCATTGCAACTTTCCCGACCAAAGAAGTAATGAATGAGAAAGTGATTTAACTATGGTGATTTAGCGTGATAGTACAGTATCTCATAGCCTAACCCAACTACTGCGAGGGATAATTGGGGGTTAAAGCTAGGGGTTAGTAAAGCATACACCCGTAGACTGGCCAAGTTGTGTGGTTAAATTACCTACTTGGATGACCAATCACTTCAGAGATACCTAATTTACCAACCTTGCATTTTAATACTAGGAACGAGTTGCTATTATTAGGATTACGCTGTTAAGAACTTGTGGGGAACACGTATGCCCTAGTTGCATCTCATATTGATATACAAACTATTACTTTTTCTTATTTGTTATTTGTTACTACAAATCAATCAACAATTACTTTGTCTAGAAATCCCCCATTTTTATGGAAGTAATCTGACTAAAAGTACAATTAATCATAAATTAGCCTAAGTCTAGACCATATTCCCCATGGGAACGAACCTAAGCTCAGTAATCCACTATCTAATAGCGTGACCCACCTACTGTAAGGGCTAATCTAGGGTTAAGGGTAAGAATTAGTAAAGCATACACTCGTAGACCGACCAAGTTGCATGGTGAAATTACCTACTTTGATCACTAATCACTTAGGAGATACCTAACTTACCAAGCTTCCATGTTAACACTATGAAAGAGTTACTATTATTAGGATTACTGCGTGAATAAATTTTGGGAAACACATATGCCCTAGTCTCATCTCATATTGATATTACAAACTCTGAATTTTGTTTACTTCTTACATGTTACTACAAATCAATCAACAATTACTTTGTTTACAAATCCCCTTTTTTTACAAAAGCAATCTAACTACAAGTAAAACTAACCATAAATTAGCCTAAGTCCAGACAATATTCCTCATGGGAACGAACCTAACCTCAATTAGGTTTAGTTTTTTTTTATTGATGACGGTTGCTTATACTTCTTTAGGAAGGTGAAATTTGGGCATATCAAAATTTTGGCGCTACTGCCGGGAAATAAGGCTTTTATATTACACTAATTTTTTTATTGGACTTGTCAATTATTTCCAGATTTTTTTTTTGTTTTCCTTTTTTTTTTTCTATAGGTCTTCTTTACAATGTATTCTAAGTACTTGTAGTAAAGGCAATCCCCTGACCCCCCTTATTATCTCGAACTAAGAAAGACTTTGCAAAGAATGGTTGGAAGAGGTCTAAATCATGGTATCCATGAAGATCCTACCGGAGAGGGTGACAGAGATGTTTCTAGATTCCAACCTCAAGGAACAATGGGAGAGCAAAATCAACCATTACCCGATGTCCGTGATAACTACAAGGTTGATTTTTATGTTGTGGGATCGACTTGAGATATAGTTGTTCCTCCACTACCTCTAGAACATACATTTGCGTTTACCAACACTTCGATGGAAATGCCTACATCTAGAGGGTTGTTTGTTGGGTTACATTCGGACAAACCATATGTTCATCTAAGTAAAGTGTAGAGTGTCTATATGAGCAGTGTGGGGCGATCAAATTTAAATATGGATGCAGTGGTATTAGGGTGTTCCCACTATCATTGACAGGTGATGCTACTGTATGATTGTCATAGTGTCCATATAACTCAATCACTACGTGGGAGGAGCTTCACAAAATATTCCTAGATAAATATTTCTCATTGTCAAAGAAGTTGAAGCTCAAAGATAAACTCAACAACTTCATAGAGCTACATGGAGAGTCTGTCAGCAACTCTTGGGATAAATTTACAAGGTTTATGAGAAGTGTCCCCAACCACCGCATTGATGACAAGTCACTAAAGAACTATTTCTATAGAGGCCAAGCTCTATTGCTGGAGGTTTTGATGGGGTGAATTCATTTTAGAAGATCATAGAGAAACTTGAATAGATCTCCAAGAACAACAAAGCATGGAGAACCAGAACTTTGGCTACAGAAAAAATTCAATTTTGATACAAGCAACCCCAAATAAGTCTAATAATGATATTCAAAATGAGATGGAACATTTGAGAACAGAGGTTGGCTTAGTGTTGAACTTGTAAGTGATCATACAAAGAAAGTAAATGTAGTGAACTATCAGGTAAGAGCACTATTGGTGGAGGACTATGTTTATGAAGAGGATGTGAATCTTGTGAATGATCAAGCGGGGATTTTCTAGAACAACACCCAAACATCTAATCAGGATACTTGGTACCATGGATAAGTAAATTACGGTAGGAACTATAGTAACTACAATCGTGAAGGGAACTATGTATGTGATGGAAACTATAAACATGATAACAACTACAATTAGAATAGGAAATGACAAATGTTTACCTTATATTCCACCAGTAAATTGAGATGTAGGATCAAGTATGGGTTGCATTGAAGATACGATGAACAAGATGATGAAAAGGTTTGACTTAACTGATGATAATGTGAAAGAAATGTGTGTTGATTTCTCATGTATTGGTTAGAAAGTTGAGTCATATGCAATGTCTATTAGAGAAATCTAGCTGAAGTTGAACCAGTTGTCTGCATGTGCAAATCTGCGTCAACAAGGAACACTACCCAACATTACTAACTAGACTACAAAGAATGACGGTCATTGCATGGCATTTACTACCAAAGGGGGAAAGAAAACTACTGACCCTATGATGTCGACTAGAGTTGAAAGTGCGAAAGAGTAAGTTGAGCATGAACTTGAGGTAGTCGAGAAGCCAAAAGATTAGAATGAGAATGAGGCTGAGGTGATGCAAAATATCATTACTATGCCAAGACATCCACCTCCCTTCCCACATTGGTTAGTAAAAAAAAGCAGAAGAAGGAAAGTACCGCAAGTTCATAACTATGTTGAAGCAGTTATCCATAAATATTTCTTTTATTGAGGCACTTGAACAAATGCCCGGTTAAGCAAAGTTCATGAAGGATTTGGTGACTAAGAGGAGAGTCGTCAGTTTCGAAGGTGATAATAAGTTGCAACAATGTAGCGCTATATCTACTGGATCATTAGTGCAGAAGAAGGAGGATCCTAGTGCATTTACTATTCCATGTACTCTTGATATGTTGCATTTCACAAAGTCCCTATGTGACCTGAGTGCTAGCATCAGTCTGATGTCACTATCTATATATAAGAAGTTGGGCTTAGGATTCCCCAAACTGATTACAATACATTTACCTATGGCTAATCGAACTATCAAAAAACTTATTAGGGTGCTTCAAGATGTCCTTGTGAAAGTTGAGGCGTTCATATTTCCGATCGGACTTTGTGATACTTAATTGTGAGGTTCACTTTGAAGTACCCATCATTTTTGGGAGACTGTTCCTTGCTACTGGTCAGGCTTTGGATGATATGGAAAGACGGAAGATGAATGAAATAACCCAAAAAGTTCTTAAAAATGTGCTTCAGAAGTTACCAGAAATTTGTTTAGCTATATATAAAAAATTCCGTTTTGTTTTTTGAAAATACGAGTTCATATTCTTGTTTAGGGGGTCAAATTGAGTGGGGGATGGGTCTAACCCAAATTTTAGAGCAACCGTATCAAAATCCGAAATTTCCAAGTGAAGCCTTTTTCGAGGGTCTACTTTGGAGGGTCATATCTACTAGCACACAAATTATT
>JAJOOE010005582.1:0-39790 GCA_036250405.1 Solanum raphanifolium | reverse complement strand
AACAAATTCCACCATGTCAAAAGATTAAAGTTTAACTTTCAACATGTAGAAGCATCTTTCTCTGTTCTCAGTTGAGTCTCTTTGGTGTGTGAAAATTTGAGTAAATTTAGGGTTTTCACTATTAATTCACAAATTCATCATTGTTTCAAGGTTAGTGACTCATTTGTCAAAAAATATTAGGGTTCTTATTTTATTTTGTCTCAAAATAGTAACGATTTTGTATAATTTTTTAGGTTTTGATCCATACCATCTGAAAAGAGTTGAAAGGAGAAGAAATTGACTACATAAGGTACTCTTTCTTTTACTCCTGGACTTAATTTTCGTACTGGTGGCGATTTTTAGCTACTGATTTCATGAACAATAGTTGACTTATTAAGGTGTGTTTAAGCAACTAGTGTAACATATAATTTAAGGTGTGTTTCTCAAATTTATGAATGATAGTTTAGGTGTGTTTCTTACTCTCCTAATAGTTTAGGTGAGGAAGTCAAACAATTTTATAGTTTAGGTGTGTTTTGATATTTTATTTTTTTTAAAAAGAAGAAGCCATGTGAACGAAAATCAAGGCCACACGCGCGTAAAAGAGTGTGTACACACACATTTGGTCCAGTCAGCACAGAGGTGTGTTTTTCAAACTAAAGTGTAATAGTTTAGGTGTGTTTCTCACACTTTCAATAGTTCAGGTATGAAACTCAAAAAAAAGGTATATTTTAGGTGTGTTTTAACCACTTATCTCTAAAATAGTATGACAAATCATTATAAATAACCAATTTAAAAACTTTTAAAAAAATTACAATTAAACAAAAATTTAATTGACTTTCAAAATTCATTTGTATCACACAAATTAAAACAGACAGTGACACGGACTCCAATATAACTAGTAGGAGTACTATATATATATATATTCATTGCAGCTCTACCTAGAGAAGAAAGAATTGTAGAGAACAAGAAAAAAATGGCAGAAGTTGGAATAAGAAAGCAAGTCTTCTTCTTTAATTTTTCTCCAAATAATTTAATATGTCTTTTGTTTTGAGTAATTAATATGTAATTTTTATCTCTTTTTAGGGATTTAATTGCAGTAGTTACTGGTGGAAACAAAGGCATAGGGTATGAGATCTGTAAGCAACTAATGGAAAAAGGAGTTATGGTTGTTTTAACAGCTAGAGATGAAAAAAGAGGAGTAGAAGCTGTTGAAAAACTGCAATCTTCTCTTGTTGTGTTTCATCAAGTTGATGTTGTGGATCCACAAAGTGTTTCCTCTTTGGTCAACTTCATCAAATCTAATTATGGAAAACTTGATATTCTGGTAAATTATCTATTACTCCCTTTGTTTTTTCAATCTAAATATAGAAAACAAAAATATTCTTGCCTTTTTTTAGTGATTTTTATTTATCTTTTACTTTAAAGATTAAAGGTTATTTTGATACGTTTTGACATACTATCTTTTTAAAATTTCATGTCTAAGTCAAAATAGAAAGAAGAAATATTTCTATATACAACCTCATGAAGGATAACAACTAATTTCATACTTTCCTTTCATATCTTTATGAGTAAATAATTAAGAGCTGGTTTGGATTAATTTTTGACTTTTGACTTATATGTGAAAAATCACAAGTTAAGAATTTTGACTTATGATTTATGATTTTTTAAAAATTATTTTAGCTTAAAATCAAATACTTATAAACACTTTTTAAATTTATTCAAAGATTTTAAAAGTGTTTAGAAGTTATTTGGCTTAAATGTACTTAAAATAAATCAATTCAAATTACAAAGTATTATGTCTGTTTCATTTTATATAGCACCTTTAGCTTCAATAATTGAGTGAATTTTTAAAGATGAATTAATATGGTTTAATACAAGTCTCATTAAAAATAAACAAATTATAATATACTTATATTTACTCAAAAATGAATTCTGAATTTAAAATTTATGATTTTTATCGTTATCACTAATTAATGTAATAATTATTAGATTAACAATGAAATATTTATGAATATTTAATTAGTTTCTCTTTAGATAATTAAAAAGTCTTAAAGTTCAAAACTTCAATTCAAAATGTAATTTAGTTGGAACTCTCCCACGAACAAGCAGCGGAGTCGTGGGAAGTGGAATACTTTTGTTATGTGTATCATTGTCTGACACTTTTTAATTCTTATTCAGTATTAATTGATTATTTTCTTTTTTATATCTATATTAAAAAAATTATAAATAAAAAAATAATTTTACTAATTCACATTTTAAAATATTTCTTGAAACTCTTATAAATAGATGTAAACAGTCTCAACTCTTTTTTTTCACCGCTACACATTATAATATTATTTCATACTTTTCATTTTTCTTGAGATACTTTCACATATAATTTATCTCTTCATCTTTTCAATCCAAAGAAAGACCACTATTTTTAGGTGATGAATTCTTTCTTGCAATTAATATGAAGATAATGAATAGTAAATTCAATAAGTGAATAGTCTATAAGTTACAAGAATAAAGAGGCAGAATAATGAGTGAAAATAAATAGTTGATGGTTACAAGAGTTACAACAACTAATGACCATATTCTTATACAATTGATTAGAATAGTGAGGTACAAATATAATGTCCATCGATAAACATAACATGATACATAATGTGATATATGATATATTTTAATAACTATTAAAATGTCACACTAATCGTATGTTAAGATAGTATGTGGTTATTAAAACTCTAAAAAAGTAAAGTTGATATTTCTAATTATTATATATACACGCAAAACAAGTTTACTTTGATTCAACTCTTATATGAGACAATATTATGATAGCATGATAATTGATTAAGAGATAAATTATTAGGAGTTGTTTGATATGCAAAATAAGATGATATATTTTATAATTAAATTTGTAATTAGTGGGTATTTTTAAAGTCGTCAATAGTTCAAAGATGAAATTAATAATTCACGCTAAATTATTTTTTTAAAAATATTTCTTACTTAATAATAATAATGATTGGCATGATTATTTTATCTGTCCTTATCAATTGCGATTAAATATGATATCTTAAAAAATAAATAACTAATGTTATGAATAAAATATGTAAAAAAATACTTTTACTTTTAAAAGTAATAATTAAAATATTTCTATGATAAAAATAAGTCAAAAAGAATAGAGGAGAGAAAAGATTTGTGATCTTATTATTGGACCAATTTTCGTAGCTTGTCAAGTTGGACTATTCTACCTTTTGGAACTCTCATTGTCTGACACTTTTCTTATTCCACACGCACAAAAATAAAAAAAATAAAAACTACCTAAATTTTATATTTTGAGTTCATAAATTGTAAATCCACTTTTTTAAATAACAATAACAATAGTATAATTTCTGAAGTGAATTTGAGAAGAATAATATGTAAACAAATGTTATCTCTATTTTGTTGAATTCACTTTTTTGTGATGAAAAAAAAAGGCCATATAACCAGTGTCAAATGTATTGTATGGGGGCATTCAACATGTTTTGTTATGAAAATTTTCAAAAATAATTTATTTTTAGTTGAAAATTAGCAAGTATGATTATGAAAAAGATTAAAGTTGTTTTGAGTAATTTGAAGTGAAAATAACGTTTTGCTGTTTTTAAAATTTTTAAAAATTTCAAATTTTTGAAATTTTATGATCAAATATATTTTTCAAAGTTCATCTCTTAAAAAAATAATTCAGGGCCAAAGGCTACCTAAAATTTGGCTAGAAAGTTGACCAAAATGGTCCATAACTTCTTTTTAGTATTGACACCTAAGACATGATTGAGATTTATTATTCTTTTGGTTTCTTGTTCAGTATTTGATATCTATATTAGAGTTTGATTAATTTAAATTTGCGTTAGGATCCTATTTGAGGGAAACACCTCTTATCAAGAATTTTATCATACTTCGCACTCGAATTCAAAAATTTTAATTAAGAAAGAAACTATTGTCTCCACTACACCACATTTGATGGCTAGTACTTAGTAGGTTAAGAAAGTAGTAGTGGTTACTAAACTCTTAAAAGGAAAAACATAGAATAGTGACTTCTTCTAATTTTTACACACTAGACAAGTTTACTGTAATTTAACTCTCATATGAGATAACATTAGGGTAGTTTGTAATTGGTTCAAAGATAAGTTATTCGAAGTCGTTTGATATATATATAGGATAAGATGAGATATCTAATGATTATGTTTGGGAATAAATTTATATATTATGTTTGCTTGACGCTGTAAGTTTATCTCAAATATAGTATAAATTTAATCCTAAACTCAATTTTAGATATCCCACCTTATCGATTCCATCCAATTTGAAATTATTTTATCCATCTCCCCGGTGCAATAAATTAGTCTCAACATAATGTTATCATGACAATTTAGTCTGCATTCTTTAATACACTATGCATAATTTTTCCTAATACACTCTACCAAACGATCCCTTAATGTATTAAACTCGTGTAATTAATATAAAGTTATAAGAAAATTTATGTATTTTTCTTAATGTAGAAAATAGAAAAAGATGAAAATAACTTATGCATGTCTAACTAAACACTGCATAAAAAATACAAAAATTTCTTCAGAATTAATTTTTATATTACTAATACATGCATAATGCATAACGCTAATCACTTATCAAATGACCCTAAGTAATTGAAAGGGTTACTCCTATGTGTTGGTTAATTAATTTTAGGAACTAAATATAATCTCTCTCAAAATTATTTGTATCATGATTTGCAAATTTATTACTTAATACTCAGTTTATTTTCATTTTTTCATAATAAAAAAATGTTAAAATGGATAATTTGCAGGTAAATAATGCAGGAGTTAATGGATTAATGGTAGAGGGAGATGTTTCAATCCTTCCAGAGGTGATAGAACGAGAAGCTTTTCGAGGTTCCAGTGACACAACTGAGGTTACTATTTTTTTTAATTATATATTTTAGGGAAAAATGACAAATATACTCGAACTATCGTAAATGGTATGTAGATACCCTTCATTATATTTTGGGACATTGGTGTCCCTGCCGTCCAAAAACTAGCGCATGTATACCCTTTATACTAACGGATATACACGTGTCATAATCTTATCCACCGATCCAATATTTATTAAATATTGGATCGACGGATAAGATTGCGCCACGTGTCCCTATTTAGTCTTCCGTTAGAGTGAAGGGCATATATGCTGTAGTTTTTGGACGGCAGGGGCACCAATGTCCCAAAAATATAACGAAGGGTATCTACATACCATTTACGATCGTTCGAGGGTATATTTATCATTTTTCCCTATATTTTATGGAAAAACATTTATTTAAGATTGACCAATAATGTTATATAGTGCTTTGATAAATATTTACTAGCAGAGAGATAAATTTTTTTTATAAAGTTTCGAGAAATTGAAGGTTAATTGTGCATAATCAATAATTGTAAGGACTAAAATTAAAATTTATTCATAATTGAGGGATCAAAAGTGTTATTTACATCCCAAAAAAAGTAATAATGATCTATTTGTGTGAAAAATATACAATCCCAAAAACAATACAATTGTGTGATAAAATATACTCTTGAATTTTTGTATTAACATATTTTGTTATGATTAATTCTGAAATATACCATTGCAGGAGAATGAACTTCCACCAATAAAGTCAAATGGAAAACTGATAGAGAATTTTGAATGGGCAGAAGAATGTATAAGAACTAACTATTATGGAGCAAAAACAATGGTTGATGCCTTTATTCCACTACTCCTCATATCTCCTTTACCAAGGATTGTTAATGTTTCTTCTTTGCTTGGAAAGATAAAGGTAAGATTTTTATTTTTTCTCATTTACTATTAACGGCTTGCTAACATTGATATTTTGTTTAAAAGTTCTATTGAAGACATATGAGACTTTTTAGTAATAAAATTATAAAACCGAAGATAAATAAGATTTACATCCTATAAATTCATAGGACTTACGCCTTATGTTTTAGGCTTATACCTTGCTTTATACTGCATAAAACTTCTTGCCTCGCCTCGCCTCGCCTCGCCTCGTGCCCCCCTTTTAAAACACTGCATTAATCCAAATTGCCTCTATAAAAGTCAGGGTCAGAGCTATGTAGAGCCGATGTAGTTCATTTGAATCCCCTTAGGTGGAAAATCATTATTTATATATGATTAAACTTATTTATTATATATAATAGATGTTTAACGATAAAAAAAATACTTGGAGTGCAAGTTCAGTGAAGTAATGCATGAGGTTAGCGTTGAAGTGAGGCTTGATACACAAGTCATTCAAAAGAGAGGAAGTTTTAACTATCTTGAGTCTATTATCCAATGAAATGGGGAGATTGACAATGATGTGACACATCATATAGGTGTAGGGTGGATAAAATGGAGGCTCGCATCTGGATTCCTGTTTGATAAGAAGGTGCCACCAAAACTTAGAAGTTAGTTATATAGAGCGGTGGTTAGACCGGCTATTCAGTATAGAGCAGAATGTTGGTTAGTAAAAAATTCCTAAATCTAGAATATGAAAGTTGTGGAGATGAGGATGATGAAATGTTTGTGTGCGCATAATAGGAGAGATAATATTATGAATGAAGATATCCGGGATCAGATAAGAGTGGCCTCAATAGATAACAGAATGTGAGAAACGAGACCTAGATGGTTTGAACATGTGTAAAAGAGATGCGTGAACGTCGGTGAGAAAGAGCGAGAGGTTGACAATAAATGTTTTTAGAGAGGTGGATGTAGGTTGAAGAAGTATTGGAGAGAAATCTTTTTTCCTTTGGGAAGATACAAGAGTTGATTAGAAAAAACATGACACAACTTCAACTTTACTAAGGATATGACCTTATATAGGAGGTTAGGGAGGACACAAATTAGGGTAGGAGGTTAGTTAGATAGTTAAGTATTGTCCGTCTTATTCCTTTATACTATTGGTCATAGTATTACTCTTGTAGCTGTTTATCATTTGAGTTCAAACATTATCTCCGATTTCTTATACACTTCGATTATTGTTTTATCTGTAATAACAACTATTTAGAATGAATTGTCATGTTGTCTATAGTATATTGTCATGACTTTCTTTATTTCAGTTATTTCTTCATCTATATTGCTTTGTATTGTTTTTTCTTGAACTGCAGGTCTATCGGAAACAACCTCTCTACCTCTATGGTAGTGGTAAGGTCATCTGCCCTCTCCACACCCCACTGCGTAGGATAATACTACCTATGTTGTTGTTGTATAATAAATGTTGAACCTCCTTTGACTTCTTCATATTTTGAACCCCTTAATGATAATCTTGGCTCCACCATCAACAATTTCGACTCACAATACCATTTTATTTCTTGTCTCTTGATCATCCTATTGTTTTCTCACTTTTTTTTTGAAATACATTTTCAGCTAGTATCAAATGAATGGGCCATAAAGGCTTTAAGAGATGAGAAAAGTCTTACAACAGAAAAAGTGGATGAAATAGTGAATGAATTCCTTTGTGCCTTCAAAGAGGGTGTATTAGAAGAAAAAGGTTGGCCCATTGATCTTGCAGCTTATAAAGTGTCAAAAGTGGCCATGAATGCACACACAAGAATTGTGGCCCAAAAGTATTCTTCTATTTGTGTCAACTGCATTTGTCCTGGCTTTGTTAACACAGATATTACTTGTAATACTGGGCCTATGACTCCAGAAGAAGCTGCTAAAGGCCCAATAGGTCTGGCCCTTTTGCCTGATGGTGGGCCTTCTGGCCACTTCTTTTACCGGAAGAACATACCCATATCATTCTAAAAAGCAAAAAGCCCAATTTCTGGGTCCAGTTACTTTAGCTAAAACATGGCATGAGCTTGTAATATTCTTATTTAAAATTTTAAAATGGATTTTACCACAATCTCAGATTAATAATAATTCTCTCTTGTTTTTATTAGAATTCGAAAAGATATGTTCAGTATGAAATTCATAATCTGCTTTTTAGAACATATTGCTTTGGTGTCTTTTCTTAATATTAGATTTAGAGGACAGTTTTTTTTTTTTTTTTTTGCAAAGAACAATGATAAAAAAGGAGGGAAAAAGTAACAATCACAAGAACAAAAGTAAAAGAAAAATATAATTAAGAAAAAAATAATAATCCTGAGCCAGACTTATTTTTTGGTGGCTAGATTCAATGTGCAGAAAAGAAAAAAGAAAAAAAAATAAAATAGAGAAAATAAAAATGTACAAGTAATATAAAAAGGGAGATTTTTTTTTTTTTAAATGCTAAAAAAATTAGATTTTTTGGTCTTTTTCTCTCTCAACTAGAAGAGTGTAGTGTAGTGCACTTTTTCTGTCATTAGGCCTTATTAGAAGAACATATTAACATTTCTTACTTCTAAGTAACTACTAATGGAGAATTTTCTTTTTTAGTCTATTTTCTTTTTAGATCAGCAAAAATATTTGTTTCTTCAAAATGAGCATTTTTGACCCATCAAGCGATATTACTAATTTGAACAAAATATATATTGTCATTGTGATGAAGCAAAATACTTTTGAGCAGAATCGTTGCATATGCTAATTTTTTATGTTGTTGATCGATATATTTAAATGGTCTTTTTTTTATATATAAATTTCTTGCATATAAAGATATTTTTTTTCTATAAATTACTCTCTTCGTCCATTTTTAGTTGTCATGTTGCGCTTTTCGAAAATCAATTTCACTAATTTTACTAATTTTTAAAGTTAAATTAGATTACATTAATATGATATTTTAAACAAAAAATTAGATATTCAAAAACTATACGAAAAGTACTATAAATTGCAATTTTTTTGCATATCAATATGATGGAAATATACATCATAAAAGTTAGTCAAAGTTCTTGACTCTAAAAAGAAAAAATAGAGAAATCATGACAACTAAAAGTGGACAAGAAAGTATCAATAATAATTCTATTTCAATTGTAACTCTTCATCGATTTGCGTCATAGTAGAATGCGACTTTACACTTAATTTACTAGTATTTTTGTCATGTTAAATTCTTGGAATTCTTTGTTATCAAACACAATACTTTTTAGCAGAAGAAATATGTCATTGTACATGTTGAATTTTAATATTAATGATCGATCTATCTAAATGATTTATTTTTATGAAGTTCATTCAAAACATATGTGAATTCATCTCAACTATAATTTTTCGTTATTAAACTTATAATGTAATACTGCTACTTCTTAGTAAGAGAACATATAAATGTCTGATATATAGATTTAAAAATTACAAAAGTTTGTTAATTTGAAATAAAATAATAAAATAAAGTTGTTTTCTTATATTAAGATAAAATAAAATTCTTAATGCTCTTAGTATCTCCTAAGATAAACCTATTTTCTAAACATATCTTTGACTCTCCAGAATCATATGAAACATATGTGAATGAATCTCAGTCTTAGGGATAATGATGGATTTCAAATTATAATTTATAATCTTACTGCTAGTTCTGTTAATATAGATGATTGGGTTATTGATGAGTTAGTAATAGGTCCCCTTATCACTACATATTCAATCTAGATATTTATGAAATACTTTTCATCTTATAAAAATTCTTTTGAATGAAATATTTTATTTTTGGGATTTTAGGATGAAAAGTTCCTCCTAAAGTTGAATTACTTGACTTATAATTTGATTATTATTTTTTATATTTTAGGATGAAAGTTCCTCCTACGTTTGAAATTTGATGTTAAAGTTGTGAAAGATATAGAAATAAAGAAGATAAAATTAATGACTTAAAGTCAATTTTTAATAAAAACTCTTGAACTCTTTAAATAGAATTTATATGTATACATATATATGCAAAATATTGATCATACTTTTTCTTATACTTATTATTTATAATGAAATATTTTTACAAAATATATTATCTTTAAGTTCACAATAAACAGTTGATAGTAATTTATTATGTGAATTGGTTAGGGTATATTCAAGTTAATAAGATGTTAGTGTGTTTGCAATACATTAGTTGGATATTGTTGTAAGAAACTCTATTTATTAGTATGAATACTTAAATAGTTTAATTCAAGCTCTAAAATATTTCTATGATTGTTAAATAAACTTCTTTCTTTTATTTTAAATCTTTTTGGTACTTTTTAAAAAAAAAAAACAAAGGCTTTTCTAGCTTCCCCTTTAAGTCGAGTCCGAAGCCAAAAGGGCAAAAAAAATTGTCAAAAATTTCAAAATGGCACATCATATTTTTTTAAAACCAAAACGGCAAAATCGCTCCTATCGGAGCGATTTTCCTCTGACACATATTAACGCCGTGTACTCCGTTAAAATAAAATCGCTGCTAGGGCAGCGATTTTTGTCCAATTTTTTTTCTTTTTTTTTTCACTAAAATCGCTGGCACAGCAGCGATTTTTTAACTCTAATTTTTTTTCCTCCAACTAATATCGCTGCTATGGCAGCGTTTTCATAGAAAAATAAAATTTGGCAGCTTTTTTGTAAAAACTTTTTTTTGGAAAATCGCTGCCTTGGCAGCGTTTTCTTTAATTTTTAATTTTTTTTTTGAAAATCTTTTCTTAATTTTTCTTTTTAAGATTTATGAAAGAACAATTATTTTTTTTAAAAATTGCTAATAGGGAGCCTGATTCCACACAAAAATTTGGACTCGACGTAGAAATCATTAAAATGAGGCACGAACTTTAATCGGTGTCGAATTAGGCTGCCTTTTCAACGATTTTTGTTAATTTTTTTTTTTTTAATAAAAACGCTGCGTTGTTTTCAAAACGAAAAAAAATTAAGAAAAACGATTTTAAAAAAAATAAAAATTGAAGAGAAACGAATTTAAAAAAAAGAAAAAAATTTAACTAAAAAGCTACCAACGCAGCAATTTTTAGCCATTGACAGCTTTTTTATAAAAAAAAAAATATATATATCTTGAAATCGCTGCCTTGGCAGCGATTTTGGTGGAGCTAATTTTTTTTTTTTAAAAAAATCGCTGCCTTGGCAGCGATTTTTGTAGAAATATTCTTTTATTTTTTGAAATTTCTGTCAACTAGTCAACACATCTAATGGTAAATTTTATTTATTTTTTTAAATCGCTGCCCGTGCAGCGTTTTTCTGATTTTATTTTTAAAAAAATTAAAATCGCTGCTATTGCAGCGTTATTATAAAAGCAAATTTATTTTATTTTTTTGGCGTTAATTTTTTTTTAAAATTGTTGCTGTTGCAACGTTATTATAAATTTTGTGAAAAAAAAAATATTTTTTTAGAAATCGCTGCCTTGGCAGTGCTTTTGGTGGAACTATTTTTTTTTAAAAAAAAAAAAATCTTTTGATTTATTTTTTTTAAAATTTATGTCAACTAGTCAACATCTAATTTTTGAAATCGCTGCCTTGGCAGCGATTTTAGTGAAGAATTTTTTTTAATAAAGGAAATCGCTGCCAGGGCAGCGAAATTCCCCTCTAACTTTTTTTTTTAAAAAAAGATCGCTTTTGACGCAGCGATATCATAAATAAAAATTGTCGTATATATTCATGATCATTATTTGAATTGGAGTGTGTCAGATTACAATATGGGAGAGCCTAGCCATGCTTCCATGCACTTGAATTTTATTCAACCGGAGCCAACTGATAGGGAAAAAATGTAATGTTTTCTTATTTATTAGAATTAAATTTTTTTAATATGCAATATATTTATATTATTATATTTTATAGGTGTGACCAACTTCAAGATGCAGTGAATTATTGTACACAAATTGTGAATAATAATATTATGGGTGATGAACGAGTTGGTGAGTTGCATAGTGATGAACCTTTGGAGCATGAATTAACCGACAATGATGAAATGTATGAGGATGATGATGATGATGATGTGGATGATGCACCTAATGCACCCGTTGAAGATCAAAGTATTAATCATCATTCTACAGTGATTCCATACTTAGATCACACTGAAGAAAGTGCAGAAGATTTTATCTATACAAGAGATGATGATTCTATCCGAACGGCACTTTGGAATCCGAACAATCCTAAATATATTCAATCAGGTTCGATTGTTGCAAACTAAATATTTTATAGTTATTTATTTATTTATTATTGATTAATCTAATTTGTATATACAACTAGGTATGCTATTTATGAATAAGAAGCAAATGAAATCTGCCGTAAGAGCATATAGTCTTGCAATAAAAAAAGAATTTCTTTGTGATCAATCCAAGAGTAAAAGTTGGAGAGTTATTTGCAAGCGTCATGAGTTGGGGTGTAATTGGATGATTCGATTTAGAGAGATTTCAAATGATATATGGAAGACAGGAAAAATGATTGAACCGCATACTTGTCTTATAGATAATTATAAGGAGGATCATTTCAATTTGAATAGTAACATGATTGCCACTTCATTGATACCATTTGTTATGCAAAATCCAGACATAAATATTAAGATGATCCGTGAAATCATCAAAGGAAAGCATCACTATACTCCTAGTTATAAAAAAGCACAAAAAGGTCGGAGAAAAGCATTTCAAATGGTTTATGGTGATTTCGAAAGTTCATTTAAGGCATTACCTCGATACATGGCTGCACTACAATTATTCAATCCAGGCACTATTATTGAGTGGGAGCATCATTCTACAACAATGCAAGGTGAACAAATCTTTAAATTTCTTTTTTGGGCTTTTAAACAGAGCATTGATGGTTTCAAAAGTTGTAGGCCGGTCATTTCCATCGACGGCACACATCTTTATGGTTTGTATGATATGAAACTGTTAATTGCGGTTGGGATTGATGCCAATGGAAATATTTTCCCACTTGCATATGCTTTAGTTGCACGTGAGAGTTTTGAGTCTTGGTCGTGGTTTCTCAAGTTATTATGGACACATGTTGTTTGTGAACGACAAGGAATTGGCCTCATTTCTGACCGTCATCAAGGAATCTTGCAATGTATTCAATCTTATGATTGGTTGAGTCCACCCAACACATACCATAGATTTTGTGTTCGACACTTAAAAGCAAATTTTAATAAAAAATTTGTAAATAGTGAACTCGAGAAATTAATGTGGTTGGCTGCTACAGAGCACCAGAAGAAAAAGTTTGTGCAACGGATGCAACAAATTAAAATATTGTCTCCTGCAGCATATGAATGGTTAAATGAATTTCCTTTGGAAAAATGGACAATGTATAAGGATGGTGGTCGTAGATGGGGTGCCATGACGACAAATGTGTCTGAGTCATATAATGGTTTATTGAAAAAAGCTCGGGGGCTTCCTGTGACTGCCATGGTTCGAATGACGTTCAAAACTCTTGTTGATCGTTTTGTCGAAAGAAACAACCTTGCAATCGCATTACTTCAAAGTAATATGCCGTGGCCTCTTGCAATAGATAAAAAATTTAATGATTATTATCAAAAAGCTCAAAGGCACACAGATATGATGACGTACAACACTGGTGATGGAGTATTTGAAATTCTTACTTTTGCTCATGATGGTAAAGGTGGAAATGTCCACAAGGTTACTGCAGAAGGTAAGAAATGTTCTTGTGGAAAATGGAGAAATTATCATATGCCTTGCTCGCATGCCATTAAATTTTGTGGACTTCGCGGAATCGAGCCAAAGTCATATGTAAGTAAATTCTACAGTACAAAATATTACAAACAAACATACACTGAGACATTTACCCCAGTGGGTGATGAAATGTATTGGCCGCCAACTCCTTTTAATTTAATTGCAAATACTGAATATTTGCGAACATGTGGTGTGCAAGTAAGAAGCCGACTTAAGAATGATATGGATATAGCTCCGGCTCGCATGGCCAGAAAATGCAGTGTTTGTAAGGAAACAGGTCACACAAAGGCACGATGTCCTACTCGATTTTAAATATATTGTCTATATTTTTAAGATGAATGTAATTTTTCTGTCTTGTTATTAATATTATAATATATCATTTTTAAATACTTGTGTATATGAATTTAATTTGTCTTGTTGCATTTTAAATATATTGATTAAATTAATCTTTCAAGTAAGTTAAAAAGTAAAAAGATAATTTAATATTTTGTAAGTAACTACATTTATATTATAATTTAAAAAGTATTGATTTGACCTAACATAAAAAGTATTGATTTGACATAACTTAAAGGAAAAGAAACATCCTGCAAATGTTGAAAATAAAGAGGAGAATCTCACTGCGATGACAATAAATTTCAAACTCTTTGTTTAAATTTACACGAAATAACAAATTTCAACACACATAAAAATCTGATTTACTGCATAAAAATCTTTTGCCTTTCAAATAAAAATACATAAAAATTATTCTTCTGAGTTTTTCGAATCTTCTACGTCTTCATTTTCGTCTTCATTTTCAGAATCTCTCTCATTTTGATAGTGACTATATGTTCCACATCTAGTTGATTTGTGTAGCCTAGATGTTCTTCGAGGTGGATTTTCTCTATCAAAAATTGAATGTTGTGAAGCTTCGACATTAAACCTTGGATCATGGGACGATTACCTATAATATAATACAATACAATATAATATAATAAAATAAATATGCACAAAAAATTAAGAAAAAATTATAAAATATCTATGAAAAATTCAACCTTACATTTGAAAAATTCAACCTCCCACAAAATGGAGAATTATGTATAGGAAATTCACGCATACCATGCTGAATACCATATTGAGATCCGCTGAATTGCGCAAAACCAGATATCGAAACATGTGGAGTTACAAAACCAATTGTTTCTTGACTTGAAAAAATAGTATTAGTGTTATAGGGGCCTGCAGAAAAATCAAGCGTGGGATGAAAAGGCTCGGGAGTAACCACCAAATGTGTGTTATTATCAACCAAATTATCTCCATCAATCAAATGATGCTCCGCCCGATTTCGACCACGACCTTCACCAGCGCTCCTTGTACCTCGACGTGCACTATCTCTAAGTGTTGTTTGTCGCGATCGGTGAGATATTTGTACTGGTGGTGGTTCACCGTATTGAGTGGGAGGATTGTAATCAGGAGCAAAGCTCAGTCGCGTTCCCTGGAAGGCCGCATTCATTGACTCCATTGAAATACGAGCGACTTCCTCCACATATTGTCTCATTTCATTAGATTGATTTTCATCATTTTCAATCATCCGAGCTCGACGATACTGCATTTCATGTCCCCTAGCCTATAATGAATAAAAAAATATTAATAACAAATAAATTGTTAAAGATCAATATAATAATTTAAAATTTACATAATATACATACTAATGCCTCATGTCTTTCTGCCATGTGTTTATACCCTTTCTGTACAACATGTTGTGAATTTCCAATGAACATGCGGGAATGCCTCATGTACCAACGAAAGTAATCTGCTTGATCACTTACAAATGGAGGTCGAAATATACGATTTTGACGTTGTTCCCATAAATATTGTGTGTAGTTAAACGCATCTATATCCTCTTGTTTTATTTTGGATCGTTTATCACGCTTAAAATGATGTTCGGAAAACTGGGTACACGGTCCAGAAATATGTTGTAAATAACCAAACTGTCTCACAACACGATCAATCATGTGCCACTCACGATAAATTCCATAAATAAGTGGCACATGTGCCATCCAGACTGATTGTCCTGACCGACACCACTCAGACAATCCATTAATAACATCTTCTGTATAAGGTTGCCAAATAAACTATAAAAAAAATGTAAGTATGATAATTATTAATTTTTTTTGACAAAAAAATAAAAACAAATATGTACACTAACTAAAATAATCTTATGAATTTTTTTTTTTGTACTATTATGTCATATAATATTTTATTTTGAGGACCTACCAAAAATCTACGTATATGTCATTATATTCACATGATTTTGTTGGATAGTGAGATATAAGTGTGAATAGTTAAAAATTTAAATAAAATAGGATACAAATATGAATAGTTAAAAATACTAATAATATTTAAATAGCTGATCATCAGTTAGATTATCTAGTACATCCCTAATCACACCGATTACAGTTCGTGCCTCATTTTGATGATTTCTACGTCGCGTCCATTTACGTACAAGCGCAGTTAAAACCTCAAGTTGATTGGTCCTTAGAGATTTCGGTAATGGTTGCAGGGGAATAATACGTTCCCATGCCCAAATCTACAATAAATAAAATTCAACATTTCTTAGAATACAATTAAAATTAAAAGTGCATATTACTAGTATATAAAAAATAATTTAAAAAAATGTATACCTGCACTAAAGAGAGAAATCCACAAACTTCATTTGATTGTTTCATTGATGCACGACATAAACAATTATACAAATATGATAATGCGCCCGCTCCCCATGCTTGTGTTGACATTACATTTAAATTTTTCATGTCAATCAAAAGGTCTAAATTAAGCTTATTATTAGATTTATCTGGAAATATTGATCCACCACATAACCATAATAAATATAATCTAAACCTTTGTTGCACCTCATGTTCAGTTGAATGATCAGTAATATCATCTAAATCTTCAATATGCTCAATTAATTTATATGTTAACAATCTACTAACACCAGAAAAACAATCATTATCGGGTGACCATCCTGTTAATTCAAACATCATTTCTTATCTACCCAAAACTCCTAAAGTATCAGCGCTATTTAAAATTATAGAACTATCATCTATTACCATTCCGAATAAAATTTCTACATCTTGTAAAGTTATGGTAGCCTCACCAGTTCGCATGTGAAAGGTATGCGTTTCTGGACGCCACCTTTCAATTAAAACAGAAATTAATCCGGAGTCATACGACACACATCCTACATCAAGAATTCCTTTAAATCTATAATTTTTAAAATACTGACAAATGCGAGGATGTAAAGGATAATATTTTATATGTTGCCAAAATTCAACATCACCGCGACGCGTATATAAGCAAGAATTCTCTTCCCTTAAGCTACCATTCCAAATTCCTTCAGAACGATGATGAGCTTGAATTTTTAATACATCATACTCTATTGGACCAGGATGTACGTACATATTTGACGGATGCATATCTATATACAAAATATAAAAATAAGTGTTAGTGTTAATATAATTATTTAAAGATGAATATATTCATAATACCATATAAAAGTTAAAAATTAATTAATTTAAAATAAAATAAATCCAAACTTACCTTATAGAGGAAAAACTTTTGAAAAAGTGTGAAAGGAGAGTTGAAAAATTATACTTGAAGTTTGAAGGGAAACTTCAACCAATTTATAAGAAAATTTTAAATGAAACACGTGAACTTTTTCTATTTTTTAGGCATGCATCTGAGTTGAATTTTTTTTTATAAATATGACATGTGAATGTTTGAACAATTAAAAAACAAGAAATTTGGAAGGAAATTTCGCTGCTTGTTAGTGAAAATAAATAAATTTAATACGATTTAAAAAATATATAATTGACAGTGATATTTATCAAAAGAAATTCCACCAAAATCGCTGCCAAGGCAGCGATTTCTATAAGAAAAATAATTTCCACGAAATTTATAATAACGTTTAAAAAAAAACATTAACGAAAATCGCTGCCATAGCAGCGATTTCCAAAAAAATAAAATAAGTTTATTTTTATAAAAACGCTTCCATAGCAGCAATTTTTTTTTTTTAAGAAAATCACAAAAACGCTGCACGGGCAACGATTTAAAAAATAAAATAAAATTTTACCATCAGATGTTGACTAGTTGACAGAAATTTCAAAAAATAATTTAAAATAAAAGAATATTTCTAAAAAAAACTAGTTCCACCAAAATCACTGCTAAGGCAGCGATTTCAAGATATATATATATTTTTTATAAAAAAGCTGTCAATGGCTGAAAATTGCTGCGTTGACAGTTTTTTAGTTAAATTTTTTTCTTTTTTTTACATTCGTTCTCTTCAATTTTTATTTTTTTAAAAATCGTTTTTCTTAAAAAAAAATTCGTTTTGAAAACAATGTAGCGTTTTTATTAAAAAAAATTTGTTTTAACAAAAATCGCTGAAAAGGCAGTCTAATTCGACTCCGATTAAAGTTCGGTCCTCATTTTGATGATTTTTACGTCGAGTCCAAATTTTTGGGTGAAATCAAGCTCCCTGTCAGCAATTTTTTTTAAAAATAATTGTTCTTTCATAAAACTTAAAAAGAAAAATTAAAAAAAGATTTTCAAAAAAAAATAAAAAATTAAGGAAAACGCTGCTAAGGCAGCGATTTTCCAAAAAAAAGTTTTTACTAAAAAGCTGCCAATTTTTTTTCTATGAAAACGCTGCCATAGCAGCGATATTAGTTGGAGGAAAAAAAATTAGAGTTAAAAAATCACTGCTGTGCCAGCGATTTTAGTGAAAAAACAAAGAAAAAAAATTGGATAAAAATCGCTGTCCTGGCAGCGATTTTATTTTAACGGAGTACATGGTGTTAATATGTGTTAGAGGAAAATCGCTCCGGCAGGAGCGATTTTGCCGTTTTGGTTTAAAAAAAAAACATGATGTGCCCTTTTGATATTTTTGACAATTTTTTTTGCCCTTTTGGCTCCGGACTTCCTTTAAGTCACCCTTTATAAAAGGAGGAGCGTCAAATGTTCAAACTAGGGTTCTAGTTGATGTTCTGTCTGACCGGAGTCTTACCTCACCTCTATATTGTATAGATAAGTGTCAAAGTTTCAAAAACGGACATGTTGACACTTGTCTATTTCCACAAGACTAGTCATCCTTAACCCAAAGAAAAGCGAAAGAAATGCAAAAAGCAATAAAGAAAGAACAAGATAAAGCGGAAAACTTATTCATTCTATTAAAACTTCCAAAATCTAGTTGTCACGTGTACAAGCTACTAGATAAATAAAGTGCGGAATTTAAGAAATAAGTACAAGTCTCAATCTTTGTTTCTCAAATAGAATAAAGTATAACGAAAAGGAAAAAGAGGGTCCACCGAAGTGACAAGCAACTACCTCTTCAAATCCTTGACAAGCCTCAAAATCAGAAGAAGGAGAAAGAGATCATATGGGTTCGAGTTCGGAACCTACACAAGTGTAGAAGCAAAGGGTGAGTACCAACAACATGGTATTCAACAAGTAACCTAATAAACAAGACATCTAGCTAGAAATTGAGTAGCCCTTACATTCCAACCGAACCTCCTCAAACTACTACCTGCACAAAAATCAGCCCAACCTAACAATTCTACAATACATGACTCACAAGACCCAATATTCATAGTTCAATAATCACAAATCAACAACCCAACGAACCAAGTAAGTCAATCTCAATGTCAAGTAGATCAATCATATGTAACAAGTACATCATTCACAATTAACAAGCAAGTCACACATAAGCATCAAAATGCACCAAATTACAAGTATTAAATCTCTCACCGAAACCATTTTCCATCGGCACAATATATCACTAGCCGAAATCATTTCCGATCGGCTTTATATCAAATCACTAGCCGGAACCATTTTCCATCGGCTTTATATTAAATCACTAGTCGAAACCATTTCCCATCGGCTTTATATCAAATCACTAGTTGGAATCATTTCCCAACGACTTTATATCAAATCGTTAGCCGAAATCATTTCTCATTGGTTTTATATCAAATCGCCATCAATGACCTCGACATCAGAACTCTCAAAATTCCGATTTGAGCATCCGAACTCTGAATGTTGACCAAAGTCAATCCAAAGGCTAAATTTCCACAATTTTACAACTTAGGACCTCAAATCCTCAAAAATACTCCGAATCAGAAACCAAAAAAAATTTCACATTCCGGAACTGATGCAATTCCATTTCGACACTCAAAACTCCAAAAGACATCGAAAACCACTTTCTCAACAACTTAGCCTTTCAAACTCAAAATTTACCAAACTCTCAACTTTAAACTCAATGTCCAAAACCAACTTTCCAAACTCAATTATAGAAGATTCAGGTCGATATCTTGAGGGAAAAATAGTAAATTTCACGGAAAAATAAAAAATGACCAACCGAGTCATTACAATAAGCATAAGAAACATTACTGTATTCTGCAAACAGATTACGTCAAATGGCATAATAAGAATAGTATCAGAACAAACAACACGTACTGGTATACGTTATCGGTCAATCCAAATTCACCACATAATATTATGTGCATAATCAAGAATAGGAAAATAACACAATACCATTAGGACCCACCCATGTCACCCACCTTCTTTCGCTGCTAACTCCAACATATAAGCCCTGGAGATTTTCCTTATCCGAACAGGTATTGCAAGAAAATAGGATTTCATATTGAGCTCCAACATTCCACACTTGCATTAAATCATAGCCTAACCCCTCTATCACAAAGGTCATTACCAACTCTACTACTCAATTTACTATCCCCCTAACCCTCTTTAAGCTCTCATGCCAACTCCTTACCTTACAATGCTCCAATTGTACATAAATATGAACAATAAACAACTATTTAGCAAAACACATACATGCAATTATTATCATAATTATAAAGTAGCCTTGACTCTAGTCTTCACCCCTACTTAGCATTATCCACTAGTCATATCTAATTCATCACACCATCCAGTAGTCGAACCAATAAGACTTCCTAATTATCGTCTACCCTATTTAACATGCTCTCTCGGTCTGCACAAAAGCCACCCCAACATTTCAATAACCCAATCCAGCCACCCAAGGACCAACAAGTGATACCTAAACATAATAACTCATCATGGTTCTCTCATAGATAAACCTGCAACCATCTCATTATAAATTTGGTTCTCTCATAGAACCCACCTACAAACAGTGAATGTACCGATGTGGTACTTGATGCAATAATAATAATAATAATATATTTACCAGTGTGGTATCCGATCTAATAATAATATATGTACTGTGTGGTACCTGATTCAACAACAACAACAACAATAATAATAAGTACCAACGTGGTATCCGATTCAATAATAATAATAATAATATATGTACCAACGCGGTATCTGATCAAATAATAACAGTAGTAGTAATAATAATAATAATAATAATAATAATAATATATGTACCTGTGTGGTACACAATCTAATAATAATAGATATACCGATATGGTATTCGATCCAACATCAATACACAACACAACCATAATCACAATCAACACTAACCACACTTGTACATTCAAGTAACACATTCATCACATGCAATTGACAACATCTTTCATTTACAAGTCATGTTCTTTCCTTTTTTTCCCCAAAATTTATATCATGCATGCATTACTAACAAGCAATATAATTGACAAGCACATAAAGTATGAACGAGAAATAATCAACCATTCCTTACCCGAGAGAAATTCTTCTAGACTATTTTCTAATCATAATCCGATCACCCACACTTTTCTTTCCCAAGATACCACCCAACATCATAGTACCAACAATAACTAAATCAAGTCTATCATCAACCTAAACCGTAGCTAACCACACGTTTAACCATTCAGACTCCATGTCCGAATGCCTATACATGAGATCTCCTGACAATCCACAAGATATTACATATGTAAGTACAAATCTAACTATTCTATTAAGAAACCTAGCCTACCTGGGCGCCAATCAAATGCTAAAGAACTTTGAATGCAAGCTTAAGGCCCCTTAGGCAAATCCCGACAAACATAAACTGGAATCATTGGATTTTCACCTTCTTTGCACTGAAATCCCTCCTCTCCATTGTCATCGAGCTTAGAGTGGCTTGGGGGAATTTTGGGAGTAACATTTGTCTCTTTTGTCAATGGAAAATGAGAGAAAAATAAAAGACATCACTTTATTTAGGGTCTGATTCTACTAGCCCCATTATAGAGGCCATGCATGCGCTATAGTGGCTCAGCCATAGCGGGAGGATTCCCACTATGGTGGGCTGACGTCAGTTTGGATCAATTCAAATTTTAACAAGATCATCGTGTACCTCAATTTTTAAGTTGGCAATGCATTTTAAAGAATTTTAGGATTCCGCACGAGGTACCTTTTGAACAACGAGAAATTCGATCGTTACATCCATCTTAGACTGATACCTCTTTCCTTATAATTGTTTTCACCACAAATTCAAATTGTTCTAATACATTTTAACTTCTTTTTTCCAAATCCGATCGTTACATCTATCTTAGACTGATACCATAATTGTTTTCACCACAAATTCAGATTGTTCTGATACACTTTAGCTTTTTTTCCCCTGTCAGTGCTAGAGAAATTCGATCGTTACATCCATCTTAGACTGATACCTCTTTCCTTATGATTGTTTTCACCACAAGTTCAAATTGTTCTGATACACTTTTAACTTCTTTTTTCCCTGTCAGTGCTAGATTAATTAACTTTTGAAGCTTGGCCGAAGTTTGTGTAACAAAATGTGACTATCATTTTCATATTGATACAAAATATTACATTACTTCATTATCTCAATTTTTTCTATTAAAAACATGCGTTCACATTATTTTTGTATTCATTGGGATATTTGTGCTCGGTAATTCCCTTCTAAAAGCTGATCCTTTGTGATTATTTTATGGATTAATTACAGAAATCCACCTTTTAGTTTACTTATTACCATTATCCCTTATAAGATTTACAAATCTCCAAAATCCCTCATTTTCAAGCATCAAATTAGTGTATCTCACGCATCATATTAATGTATCAGCGCATCATATTAGTGTATCTCACGCATCAGATTAGTGTATCATGTATAAAATGTACATCATATTAGTGTATCATGTATAAAATGTAATGTATCTTACTTAACGATTAATGTATCTCGCGCATCAGATTAATGTATCAGCGCTTATATTATTGTATCCGTTTGAGGGATTTCTATAATTATAAACTTTTAAGGGATAAATTGTAATTTTGCCTTAAAAGTATGTGATTTCTGTAATTTGCCCTTTTATTATTCTCTCTCAAATATAAGAGCCCATTTGGATTGGCTTAAAAAAAAAAACTTTTAAGTCAAAAATAAAAAGTCAAACTGAAATGACTTTTAAGTCAAAAAATAAAAAGTAGGGGGAGACCTACTTTTGGTTTCTGACTTATTTTATGTCATTTTTGACTTATTTTATGTTATTTTTTATATTTGTCAAACACTTTCTGAAGTCAAAAACTGACTTAAAAGTAGATTTGACCAACTTTTAAGCCAATCCAAACGAGCTCTAAAATTGGGGCTAAAACCAACTTCTTCTTTTCTTCTATTTTCATTCTAAAGAGAGAAATTGTTGGCCATTTATTTTCTATTGAGATGCATCGACTAAGAGTGACGATTGGACTGGTTGAATCAAATTTGGGCGGGATCATAATGGGTAAAGACAACAAATGTGTCAAGACCCAATCCAATCCAACTCAAATTTGTTTAGGTCAAAGCGGATCAGATAATAGTTGATCATAAAATGGCTCAAGATCTAACTCGATTTTCATTAAGTTTTAATTATTTTAGTTATTTTTTAAAAATATTTTAGTATCTAATAAAATTACTTTTTCTTTATTATGACTATATATAACATATCATAAAAGAAAAAAAGTTTTTTCAATATTTGACAAAAATTTTCAAGAGTCAATTTGGGTTACATATCAATCCAATTTTTAATGCGTTGAATTGGAATAGATTGAAGTAGGTTGAACTAATAAATGAACAGATCAATATATATCCATTCAAACTTAAATGAATTGGACGAATTAAACAAATTGAGTTTGACCACCCCAGTCCCCAAGCATGGGCTCCTTGCACTATACTAATTACTATCTAATTGTAAAATTGCTAAAACTAGAGTACAAGGTTGACCTAAGGGTAAAAAATAAAATAAAAATAATAATAATAAATAAAGGTCGACCTAAGAGTAAGGCAACTGAATCCTTTGCCATAGGTCCCAAATATTTAACTCCAAAATTACTTAAAATATTTTTTAGCTAATATATGAAATAAATTATGTGATAAAAATATGGAAAAATTACAGAAATCCCACCTTTTAATTTACTTATCACCATTATCCCCTATAAGTTTTACAAATCTCCAAAATCCCTCATTTTCGCGCATCAGATTAGTGTATCATGTATAAAATGTAATGTATCTTACTTAACGATTAATGTATCTCTCGCATCAGATTAATGTATCAGCGCTTATATTATTGTATCCGTTTGAGGAATTTCTGTAATTATAAAGTTTTAAGAGATGGATTGTAATTTTGCCTTAAAAGTATGTGATTTCTGTAATTTGCCCTAAAAATATTAATAATTATTTCTTTGACTTTTATTTTAGTTTGATTGTGGTTGTACAAATGAATAAGTAAATAACGAGAGATTCTTACTAACTAAAATAAAAAAAATTATATTCCTCATTGATTCTATTTTTCTCTTGTCTATGTACACTCAATTCTCTTTCCCACTTTCAAATTTCAACTCAATTATTCTTTATTGGCTACATCATATTGTCCTGTTAATTCATGTATCAAATATTTGGTACATTTATGTGTCATTTTTTTCAATTGAGAAATCATTGAAAGCCAAGGAATATATAGTAACTGCAGTATCATTTTTCAGTATATTAAATTTGTATCTCATAAAATATAAGTGTGATACACTAAAATATAGTGACATATATACAAATGTATGTTGTATGTAATTTTAATGGCAGATGACTGTATACTATATGCATGTTTAGATATGAGTTTATATTAACATAACTTAGTAAGACCATCTCCAACTCAACACCAAATTTTACAGTTATTTGGTGTAAAATTTGGTGTTTTAGAGCTCCAACCCAACACCAAATTTTACACCATTTTGGTGTGTGAATAGTGTTACACCAAATTTGGTGTAACACTATTCATCACACCAAATCACTTTATTGAATATTTTAATATTATTTCATTATACAAAACTTTTAATTAAACATTTATATAAATTGTATGTTTTAATTAAATCTCTTGTATATTTAATTGTTTTTTATGTAATATTTTTATAATATTAATTTTAGATATAAAATTTAGCTTATTTTATAAATTAATTTTTCTATATATGATTTTTTTTAAAAATTAAAATTTATGTTAATTCTACTATAAATTATAATTGGATATAACTATAATTAACCTTCACAAAATTAAAAATGCAAACATATAAATTATTAAGAAAATAATACAATGTACTTAAAAATAACAACATTCAACAAAGTAGTAATTGACATACATAAAAAATTGAAATATAAAATTATGGTATAAAATAATTTTATATTAAACGACTATAAAAGACAATAATATGAATTATATATGGTGAATGTTTTAGAAAGAATTTGTTTTATGAAATAAGAAAGTATAAATGAAATAAGAAATAATAATATAATAATGAAGAGAGATAAAAGTATTCTTTTTTGGTGTAAAATTTGGTGCAGTGGGTTGGAGTTGATTTACACTAAAATAGTGCTGACACCAAATTTGGTGTTTGGGTTGGAGATGCCCTAAGTATCTAGTGCCCATGTCACGATCTAAAAATGGACGTGATGACACTTGTCTATTCCCACCAAGACAAGTCAGCCTCAACCCAATTTAAATGAAAGAAATACGGAAATATAAAGCAAGAACAAGATAAAGCCGAAAAAATATTCATTCTATTAAAATCTCCCAAAATCTAGTTGTCACGTGTACAAACCATTAAATACATAAAATGAGAAATTTAAGATATAAGTACAAGTCTCAATCTTTGTTTCTCAAATAGAACAAAGTATAAAGAAAAGGAAAAAGAGGATCCGCCGAAGTGACAAGTAACTACCTCTTCAAATCCTTGACAAGCCTCGAAATCAGAAGAAGGAAAAAGAGATCACACGGGTTCGGGCTCGGAACCTACACAAATGTAGAAGCAAGATGTGAGAACTAACAACACAGTACCCAACAAGTAACCTAGTAAACAAGACATCTAGCTAGAAAATGGGTACCCCTTACACTCCAACCGAACCTCCTCAAACTACAATTTGCATAGAGATCAACCCAACATAACAATTCTACAATACACGGCTCACAAGGTCCAATATTCACAGTTCATTAGTCACACATCAACAACTAAACGAGTCGAGTGAGACCATCTCAATGTCAAGTAGATCAGTCACACATAACAAGTACATCAATCACGATTAACAAGCAAGTCACTGATGTGCCGCGAAATCGTGGCACATTTGATGCTTAAAAACTATGAACTAATACTAGAATTAAGTGAAATTTTGGATTATTTGATGGGTTTGTTAAATGTGTAGGCAGAATCTGGGTTGTATTGAAAAAAGGAAAAAGAAGCAGAACTGATGTTGACCAAGTGAAGTTCACGACCAACTTCACGGACCGTGAACTTCATTACGGTCTGTGGTTGAGCTCATGAAAGTGAGGCAGTGCTGGACCTTGAGAAGATGAAGAGCATGAATAACCAAGTGAAGACCACGTAGTTCTACGGGACGTAGTCCTCACCACGGACCGTGGTACCTGCCGTGAAGCTGAATCAGTATGAAAGCAAGGAAGAGTTGAAAGAAGGTTGAAACCCAAGTGAAGACCACGGGAGACTTCACAGGCTGTGGTCCTCACTACAGACAGTGGTAGCTCTCGTGGTACATTTTCCAGTGACCAAGTTTGAAGATTCACTTTTGGAAAGCTCCAAGGCAAGACCACAGAGGGCTTCACGGACCATGAAGCCCTTGACGGGTCGTGGTAGTGGCCGTGAAAAGGCCCGACAACTCAGTTCTAATTCGATTAGGACTCATTTTAAACATTATATTTTGAATTATTTTAGGTCATTTTTGAACATTATTCATTATCTTACGTTTGACGACTAAGAAATACAGTATTACTCTTAGCTTTTGATTTTGGTATTTCGATTATTGTTATCAATTGGAAGTTCAACTACAGATTATCAGATTATCGAAGTGATTGTTGATTTGCTAATTATTTTTGTAAGTCTTTCTTAACATGTTTTCATTCTTCACTACTGATTGTTTACATGAAAGCATGAGTGGCTAAATACCACGACTGGGGTTGTGGGATCCATGACAAAATTCTAGTTACGATTCCGTAAAACGAGTACAAGGCAGTCTGTGTTTACATTCTGTAGTTTTTAGCTTTCGATATCATTGTAATCAAGTGAGTGCGCGCATTAGATGAGCCTGTATCTGGTATTTGTTCGAGATAAAAATACCAGTTAGGAAAAAGCTGAACTAAATTATCAAATTGGAGTTAAAGCTTGAGTTCGAGAGAAAAGATCTTTAACACCATATCATTTTAAGCGAGGGTCAATGTTAGTAACACTCAAGGGTCGAGAGAATATGAGTGATAATTATCTGATTTGATTGAGAAGTGTCAGATAAATTTAACTCGCAATGATTCTGTAAACATTGATTTGCTTGATGCTCAATTACGAAAGAACACTTGAACTAATGTTATGGTGAACGCAATCCTGGTTTATCTTAATTAACTGAATCAACGTTACAACGAAATAGTCTGTTAGTCGTGAATCTGGATTTTGACTGCAAGTTTGGTAATTATAACATTTCAACCAAACCCAATTTACTTTCCGTTGTTATTTGTTTAGGAGATAATAACAACATTCGAATAAAGGCGACAGTGAAACCTTATATGTAAAGAAATTCTATGTGGGATCGACCTCAACTCTGATTGAGTTCTGTAAATTGACATCGACTATTTACACTTCTTATTTGAAGTGTAAGTTTGGACGTATCAATTTTTGGCGCCGCTGCCAGGGAATTTTAACTCAGAAGTGTTTTACTAGCTTTTATTCGATTTGTAGTTATATTTCCTAATTTTACATTTTGTTTTGTGTTTGTGTCTCTTTCAGTTGAGTGCTACTGTGTATGCCAAGTACCAAGAGTAAATGAGCTCTATTGATCCCTTTCGACTCAGAACTCCAAAAGACTTTTCAAAAAGTTGTGAATGCACAAGAACTTGAGGCGCAAAGACAAAGGTTAGGACTAGAGGCTGAATCAACTGCAAGAGGTGTTCAGCAGTACGGTGGTAACAACCAACCTAGGGTGGTAGATAAGAATAGAGGAGTGGATGGATTGATCCCTCCCCAGCGTCAACCAATAGCCCTAAGGGGTAGAGCTCAGCATCCAACTCACATGATGTATGACGAAGATGATGCTGAATTAGATGGAGCTGGTTCCACTGGAGCTATAGTGTTACCTGCACTACCTCCAGGTGTTAAGTTCACAATCACCAGCGCCATGATCCAATTGTTGAACCTGAAAGGTATGTTTAGAGGTGCAGTTAGTGATGATGCAAATCAGCATCTGATGAACTTTGTGGCAATATGTAAGTCACAAGAGATTCCTGGGGTTAACCAAACAACAATGAGGTTGAGGCTGTTTCCATTGTCTCATACCTGAGAGGCGACTAACTGGTTGAATGAGATGCCAGATGACTCCATCCGAACTTGGACTGAGTTGAAAGAAGCTTTCCTGGAACAATTCTTCCCAGAATCAAAAGAGCTGTATATGAAAGACGAGATAAGTACACATAAGCAGCTACTAGGAGAAGCAATGCATGACACTTGGTGGATGTTTAACCAAAAGCTGAAGAAATGTCCTAACCATGATCTTACTGAGAGGCATCTGAAACAAGCTTTCTATAGATCTTTAAACTATGTCACTAAACCTGTTGTTGATGCAGTTTGCGGACGATCATTCATAAGGAAGCCATTCCCAGAAAGCATGCAACTATTGGATGAAGTCTTAAAGAACAACAAGGCTTGGCACACTAGAGATACAGATGTAGATGTAGGAGAGCTTGGTTACACATTTGAGATTTCAGCTGAACAGAGGAAGAGAGAAGAAGAAAGGGACCAAGACATGGCACATATGCAGACACAAATAGGTTTGCTCACAACGCATATTGTTGCCAAGTCTAAAAAGGTAAATGTTGTGCGACAACAAAATAGGTATGAGGATCAGGATATTGACCTTGATGAGGAAACTAACTACTTGGGGAACCAATGAGGTTTTCAAAATTATTACTCTGGAAATCAGGGTTACAATTCTAGAAACGCAGGTCGGAGCTATGCTAGGGATGGTCAGTATGATAGGCCAGCAAATTGAGATCAGGGAAACTGGCAAAACATAGATGGATATAGCAATAATCGTAGTAGTGTTTATGTACCCCCAAGTAATAGAGACCGGGAAAGTGGTAGTTCTAGTGGGTCTAAGCTGGAAGACATGATGGCTAAGGTACTCCAGAAGGTTGAATCAACTGATGCAGGGGTAAAATAAATGAGAGGTGATTTCTCGAGCATGAGTCAGTTGGTGGACTTTCACACCACCTTCATTAAACAAATTGAGCAGTAGTTGGGGCAACTCTCAGCCTCACTGAATCAGAGGAAGAATGGGTCACTACCAAGTGACACTATTCAAAATCCTAAGAAGGACGGACACTGCATGGCCATCACCACCAGGAGTGGTAAAGCTCAGTCTGACCCTATTCCTGCAGGTACTAAATATGAACAGGTCGTGGAGCAAGCTGACAGAGAGGAGAATGAAACTGTACAGGTATATGACTTGGAGGATCCTCAGCCTAAAGCACAACCTGCGAGAGGAAAGAAGAAAGAGGTCAACGAAAACCTCCTTTACAGCAGATTCCAAGACCACCTCATCCGTTCCCTCAAAGGCTCAAAAAGAAAGCTGAAGATGGAAAGTTTACAAAGTTCATCACTATGTTGAAGCAACTTTCAGTAAACATACCACTGGTGGAACCCCTGGAATAGATGCCAGGATATGCCAAGTTCATGAAAGACTTGGTTACCAAGAAAAGAGCTGTAAGTCTTGATTTTTCTAACGATGGTCATCATTGCAGCACCATTGCTACCAGATCTCTGGTTTAGAAGAAAGAAGATCTAGTTGCATTCACGATCCCATGTGCCATTGGGTCAATTAGCTTTGCAAAAGCTTTATGTGATCTAGGAGCTAGCATCAACTTGATACCATTAGCCATCTACAAGAAGTTGGGGTTGGGAGTACCAAAATCTACAGCAATGAGGTTGATGTTTGCTGATAGATCAGTAAAAAGGTATGTGTGCATCCTTTGTGATGTACTTGTAAAGGTGAACACCTTTATCTTTCCGGCTGATTTTGTGATCTTGGACTGCGAAGTGGACTTTGAGGTTCCATCATCTTGGGAAGACCATTCTTGGCTACAGGAAGAGCCTTGATAGATGTTGAGAGAGGAGAACTGAAGTTCAGACTCAACAAAGATTAGGTAAAATTCAATATTTGCAGGTCTATGAATCAACCACATGATATGAATGTAATATCTGCAATAGAAGTGATCACTGACGAAGAAATGAGAGAACCCATTGAGGAGAGGATTGCAGTTGAAACCTTAGCTGCAGTGCTGATGAACTTTGAAGCTGATTTTAGGTCTGATTATGTCGAGACCGTGAATGCATTGCAGGGAATGAGAGCACACTCTTATGCTCCAAAGAAATTGGACCTGGACTTGAAAAACAGGCCAAGTCCTCCTGCAAAACCATCCATCGAGGAGCCACCGGTGCTGGAACTGAAACAGTTACCTAGTCACCTCAGGTATGTATTTTTGGGTACTAACAACACTTAACCTGTGATCTTGGCTGCAGATTTAATTGAAGAGCAGGTGCAGGAGGTGATCAAGGTGTTGAAAAGGTACAAAAGGGCCATTGGGTGGACCATTGCTGATATAATTGGAATACCTCCAGGTATATGCATCCACAAGATTTAGCTTGAGGAGGAATGTAGCCCAAGTATTGAACACCAATGAGGCTGAACCCACCTATGCAAGAGGTGGTTAAGAAAGATATAATCAAGTGGTTAGAGGATAGGGTGGTCTATCCCATTTCTGACAGTCATTTGGGTCAGTCCAGTGCAATGTGTGCCCAAAAAGGGCGGTATGACTGTGGTGGCAAATGCCAAAAATGAGTTAGTCCCGCAAAGATCAGTCACTGGATGGCGAGTGTGTATGGACTACATGAAGCTGAATAAGTGGACTTTGAGGGATCATTTCCCCATGCCTTTCATGGACCAGATGCTTGATAGGTTGGCAGGTAAATGGTGGCACTGTTTCTCAGATGGATATTCTGGAGACAACCAGCTATTAATTGCTCCTGAAGATCAGGAAAAGACCACCTTCACATGTCTTTATGGCACTTTTGCGTTTAAGTGCATGCCGTTTGGACTATGTAATGCACCAGCAACATTCCAAAGGTGTATGATGTCCATCTTTTTAGACATGGTTAAGGACACTCTAGAGGTATTTATGGATGATTTCTCTGTGGTAGGCGATACTTTTGATGACTGTTTGTTAAACCTTAGCAGGGCTTTACAGAGATGTGAGGAGGCCAACCTAGTGCTGAATTGGCAGAAGTGCCATTTCATGGTAAATGAGGGCATAGTCTTGGGACACAAAGTATCACAGAAGGGGATAGAGGTCGATAAGGCCAAGATTGAGGTGATTGAAAAGTTACCTCCACCAATCTGTGTGAAGGGTGTTAGAAGTTTTCGAGGCCACACCGGGTTTTATAGGCATTTCATCAAGGACTTCTCCAAAATTGCACACCCCATGTGTAAGCTTTTGGAGAAGGAGGTGAATTTTGTCTTTGATGAGGCATGTCTCAAAGCATTTGAGTGCCTAAAGGAAAAACTGATTTCAGCACCAGTGATCATTGGCCTAGACTGGGTAGAGCCATTTAAGGTAATGTGCGATGCTAGTGGGACTGCATTAGGAGTTGTGTTGGGGCAGAAGCGCAACAAGATGTTTCATCCAATTTACTATGCTAGTAAGTCGCTGAATAGGGCACAACGAAACTACATAATCACTGAGCAGGAACTATTAGCGATGGTCTATGCGTTTGAAAAGTTCAGAGCTTACTTGCTGGGCACTAAGGTGATAGTTCATACAGACCATGCTGCCCTAAGATACCTCATGGCGAAGAAAGATGCCAAGCCTAGGCTGATCCGATGGGTGCTACTTCTCCAAGAGTTTGACTTTAAAGTGAAGGATAAGAGAAGATGTGAGAACCAGGTAGCTGATCACCTGTCTAGGTTAGAGGCTACAAATAAGGAAGAGCTTGAGCTTGAAATAGATGATACATTCCCGGATGAATAGGTATTAGCTGCAACTCTTGACCTTATTCCTTGGTTTGCTGATTATGCTAATTTTCTTGTTAGTGATGTAATGCCTGAAGGACTAACATTTCAGCAAAGAAAGAGGTTCATGCATGATGTAGGTAAGTATTTCTGGGACGAACCATATTTGTACAGGATTTGCACTGATAGCATCATTAAGCGGTGCATTCCTGAAGCTGAGATGCTGCACATTTTGGAGGCCTGTCACTCATCTCCAGTAGGTGGTCATCATGGTGGTGCTCGAACAACCCACAAGATACCTGGCCCATAATTCATCAAGATGCAGTGGAGATAGTAAGGAGTTGTGATGTGTGCCAGCGGCAAAGAGCCATCTCTCGGTGCCATGAGTTACCCATGACACCTATTTTGGAGGTGGAATTGTTTGATGTGTGGAGCATCGATTTCATGTGCCCATTCGTGATTTCTTATGGGCAGAAGTGTATATTGGTTGCAGTGGACTATGTGTCCAAATGGGTTGAGGCCATTGCTTTGCCTGAGAATGATGGCAAAAGTGTAGCTGGTTTCCTGAAGAAGAATATCTTCTCAAGGTTTGGCACACCCAGAGCTATTATCAGTGATGGTGGTTCTCACTTCTGCAACAAGGTGTTCAGTGCGCTTTTGACCAAGTATGGGGTTAAACAACACAAGGTTGCTACGCCTTATCACCCACAGTCCAATGGACAACTAGAGGTGTCCAACAGGGAAATCAAGGAAATCTTGGCAAAGACAGTGAATGCCAACAAGACAGATTGGGCACGTAAGCTAGATAATGCTCTATGGGCATATCATACACCTTTCAAGACACCTATTAGTAAGTCTCCATATCAATTGGTGTTTAGAAAGGCATGTCATTTGCCGGTTGAGCTTAAGCATAGAGCACTCTTGGCGTTGAAGAAGTTAAACCTCAATTGGAGCGAAACTACAAACTTGAGGTTTGATCAGATCAATGAGATAGATGAGTTCTGTCTGAGAGCCTATGAGAGGTCGGCACTGTATAATGAGAGGATGAAGCTATATCATGACAAGCATATTGAGAAAAGAAGCTTCACTCGTGGTGACTTGGTTTTACTCTTCAACTCCAGACTTCATCTGTTTCCAAGCAAGTTGATATCTAAATGGTCTGGACCTTTTAAGGTCACACTGGTGTTTCAATCTGGTGCTATTGAGCTGGAAAATGATAAAGGCGAGAGGTTCAAAGCTAATGGCCAGCGAATCAAGGCATATTTGGGTGTTCCTGAGGATGTGAAGATTGTACAGGAATGCAAACTTGATGAAGTCTGAGTAATCAAGTAACCTGCGTCGCACTGCAACGTTAAATTGTGCGTTGCTTGGGAGGCAACCCAAGATGTAATTGTACTAGGTATTTTCCATTTTTCCTTGTTTTTCTTTATTTTTTATAGAGTCACTGTATGCTGATGTGTGCAGGAGAGAATAGGTAAAAAAAATGCAAAAACTGGTGCAGACTGACCTTCACGGACAGTCTCACGGACCGTGGTGCCCTTCACGGGACTTTCATGAGCCGTCAACTTGAGGACCAACCTAAGGAAGCTATAGGAAATTGCATGAAAAAGGTTCACAGAAGGGTACACCGTTCGTCAGAGCTTGAATGGACCGTCTAGCCTCTCGTGAACCTCATGTACGAATTTAAATTCCAAGTCAACATCATGAAAAGTTTCATGGACTGTGATGCCCTTCACGGGAAACTTCACGGTCTGTCGTCTGCCAAAGGTAAGTTTCTTTGCCAAGTCATTGTCACGGGCTGGTTCACAGACCATGATGCCCTTCACGAGTAATTTCACGACAAAAAATCCACTACCCAGTAACACCAGTTACCCGACCCGACCCACGCGTAACCCAACTCAAAATTAAAATGTATTTATTCGATTCCAAATGCCAAAGGGTCAGCTTTACCTCCTCTTTTATCTCCCATAACGGTCATTTAAAGATTAAAATCAATTCCATCATCAATCGATTCTAAATTCATCGTAGAATCTATGCCCTAATTCGAAATTCCTCAAGAATTGCTATTCTAGGTTGTTGCTCTCTCATTTTTGGGAGACAAGTGTTTGTTTCTACGGTGCAAGTAAGTTCGTTGTTTAAGTTACCATAACTGAAACTCCTTCATAGAAGTTAGTCCTAACTACTTTGATTGAGGCGATTTGAGTAGGTGTAGGTGTTGGACTGACATATTTGATATTGAACGATTGTGGGTTAAGTGAGTTGGGTGTTTTTGAATTGATGTTTGTATGTGGGTATGATAATAGGGAGTTGAATTCGTGATTGTTCTAGTTAGTGAGGATTCAATTTGTTAAGTGAATGCATTTAGTAAACTGGGTGATGTGTAAATGTGTGCTAGAAATGGTTGTTTGGGCTATAAGAATCGTATTTTATTGCATGAGGGAAGAAAACAATAGAACACTGGCCAAGTGTAAGACCACGATAAGTCTTACGGACCATGGAAGCCACCAAGGGCCATAAAACCGATCGTGGACCACACTTGGAGTCAACTCATCCCTCAGACTCAGTTCACGGGCAGTATCACGGATAATGGTGAACTGCACGGGCTGTGAAGCCTTCCTTGAACAATACTTGGTAAAAAGTTATGTGGTTCCTTTTTGGACACTCTCTGTCTCAACTCCACGAGGGATTTCACGGTCCGTGGCACATACCATGGCCCGTACAAGCTCCCATAAAGAATACTTAGTGTAACATCTTTAAATTTTTCTGTCTTTTAGTTTTTGTTAGTTTGTTGATTCCGTTGCCCTTCCTAATGATAGATTGGGTGACGATATTCTTAAGGCATGACGTCACGATGATATTACACAGGGGAAGTCTGAGTACCCGATAGTGCGTCATTTGACTGTGTTGAATACTAATGAGTTTTGTATTTCTTAGGTACAATAGGTCCCAGAAAAAAGAACACAACAAAACATCCCCCCCCCCCCCCACTACTTCTCAATCAGAGGGTCATGATGACTCCAAAGCTATTGGTTTTGAGGTTTAAATAAATGTTACACCTAAATATCACTCGTCTTGGGCAACTAGATCACTGACCAAAAGAGCTATCCTCCAGGACACTCCTCCTCAGTCTGAAGAGGGAGGTGGTAGTTCTGATAACGGGGAGGACTCAAAAAGTCAATCTGATGCTGTTGCTGGTAGCCAATCTGCTGATAACTCGGGGGGGAGTGCAGAGTCTGATAGTGGTTCTCCAGAAGATACAAACATATCTCCACCTGTGGCGAATACAGAAGTTGAAACTGGAGTACGAGAGGAAGATGCTCATATAGAGGATGATAAAGAGATCACCGATGATGATACCATGGTGATGTATGTGACCGCCCATGAGCCTAATCCTGCACTAAGACCACAACTAATTGCCTGTTATCATTCCATGTGGACTGTGAACTGGTCCGAAGAATTTTTCAACAATGGGATTGTAAACAAGACTGGTAGGTTCAAAAAGCCGGCAATCATGCCTGAGACTAGAGTGGTGGTAGCTGACATTAAAGCATTCCTGGACATTTATCGCACGTTTCAATTTCATCAGTTCGATTGGATGGATAATGCACCTGGGAATACTCTTACCACTTGACTAGAGAGTTTTACTCATCTTATGCAGCTACACTAATAAACTTTGCTGCAGAGACAGAGACTACTAAACGTGGATAGAGAGACATGACCATGACCTGGGGTCCACTCAATTCTATTATAGTTCGGGGCAAATTAGTAGATATATCAGAGGCCACTATTAACAGGATATTGCATGGACCCGAATACTCTTCACCGGCTTCAGTTGGCCTTTTCGGGGGCAACCATCATGAAGTCACTAGTGACATTACTATGGAGATTAAGAGTTCTCGCGAGAAGATGTTGCATTGGATTGCAAAACAAATTGCCATAGATGGGGAGAATGCAGTTTGGGTCACCACGATGCCAACACTGATTACAAAATCTTCGTTATTATTTCCAACCAAGGTGTGGTGGGCTGTTGTGCGTGCCCAATTGAGACCTACAGGAAATGACAACACCTTGTCTCCTTCTTTAGCATCTTTTGTAGCCTGCCTCATGGCTGGTTACCCGGTCAATGTGGGGAGGATCAAAGCTACTGAGATGAAAGACAAAGAATAGAATGAGAGAGTCGGGTTTCCATTTCCCTGTATGATAGGGAGATTGTGTAGACAAGCGGATAATCCCCCAAACAAGCTAATTGACAGATGGCGTAACGCATTCAGACTCATCCAGGTTTCTAAAATCAAGGATGTTGCAAATCATCTCTTTGGCGCGAAGTCTGCCGTTGTGGGTATTTTAGCTGTTGTTCCTCATGTCCCACTTGAGATCCCACAGGCAGACAGATGCACAGAGCAGGGGGAGTCATCACAGCCGTCCACAGATGCACCACCACCTCCAGCTTCTACCCCCAGGCTCCATGTACTTTTGTTACTATTCCTATGTTTTTTCTTGAGAAATTGGTTGCAGATTAGCACCAAACCAAAACATTGGCATATCAGATTGTAATCCGGATGCCCCAGCTAATAGAGACGAAGGTGTTAGCTGCGAAAAAAGAGATCCAGGATAAGATGCGGAAGGAGTTGGCTATCTTAAAAGACAGAATGGATGGGTTGGAGAACCTTGTCCAAGATCGATGCCAAGCCGCATGTTCAGTAGAGACCGAAGAGTTCAAATCACAATTGGCCGAGATGAGAACCCAGATTGCTAAATTGGTTGAAAAGCCAGTACAAGTACCCACTTCGATAATGCTGGAATCTTATGCAAATGCTAACTCAGGCACCCTCTACTCAATCAATTGCTGATCTTTGGGGAGAAATCCCCACGAGTAAGTCCGACAAGACAAAACACAAAACTGGAGAACTTGATGAAGAGACCTCTATTGACCCAGTCAGAGAAGCAAAAAGGCAAGAAAAGAGAGCTCGTAGAATATCAAAGAGGGAAGCTCGAGAAAAGGAAGCCCTTGAACAACAACAACGAGATGCATCCTTAGTTGGAGCTTCTGGTAGTGGAGCACCTTCCCGGACAAGTGAGCACCAACCTGATCAGGTACCGAGTTCTGATCGTGCACCCATTGATAAGGGTGTGCCAGTGTTGATTCGAAGACCGGCGCCTAGAGTGCCGTAGGTATGACCCCTCCTCATAGCCCTGTGTGTTTTATTGTCCTGTATCAACTTTGAGGGCAAAGTCCTTTTTATTTTGGGGAGGGGGTGGTGAGCAACCTGTCATAGCTGTTAGAAAAATGGAGGTTGTCTCTGTGTATTACTGTTTTGAGTGTTTTGTGTGTTGAGCTGTGCAGCAGCTAGTCTGTGAAAAATGAGGACCTGAATTTGAGTTTGACTATTAGGATCTTTAGATGACATCTTAGATACTGATATGTTGAACATGGCTAATATGACCAATTAATTGGTGAACCAAGAACTGAAAAATGCAGTCTTGTGTCGTGTGTGTGTAAGTTTTGATTGAGGTCTAACACTAGGAGCAGAAACTAGAACTTGTCTAAGTAGTCTTGCTTGAATCTGAGAATAACCGGATATGAAAGGATCAGTAGGCCATTTTTGTTAAACCAGTAAAAAGCAAAAAATAAAAGAACCAAATAAAAAGCTTATCACCTGAACCCAATTTGAGCCTTAAATCAGTCTTTGTTCTTACCCAACATATATCATATCCTTGGTTCTCCGAAGGTACGATATCACAACTCTGGCCAAAAGCCTAAGTTGAGGATGATTGCAATCCAAACAGATTAAAAATAAAAAGTTCAATCAGTGAGCTAAGTGCATATCAAAATTGCATATAAAAAAGGGGAAAAGAACAGAAAAAGAAGAAAAGAAAAAGGAAAAGAAAATAATAGCTACTGGGTCGGATTGAAATAAAGAAAAAGAGGAAATCACTCAGAAAAGAGTATGTGAAAATGAAACTTTGGAAAACCAAGGGATTAGTCACTGACGAAACCAAATATTCATTCCCTAACCCCGAGCCTATGTTACAAGCCAATAAAGTCCTACAGTGATCCTATTTCGGGTGTTTGAAAGATAAAGCGTAGAAAGCAAGGGCAAGCCTATGGTAGTTTGTTGTTAGTGTTAGAAGTTCATTGAGAGCATGAGCGTAGTACTCAGTCCCAACTATGATGAGCGAGGGACTTCTTTGGTGTGAGGACACAGTGGTTGCATTTGAAAGTAGATTGTGTGAGTTGATAATTCGCAGGCATAAGCATGATTGATTGTGAGTAATGAGATGTCATATATTGATCCTTACATGTTAGATTCAGAGGTTTGGGATACAAATTGTGCTTGAAATAGTTGTTGCGTAGTGTCATAAGTCTGGAAATGAATTGATGGCTGATTGTATTTGTTTTTCTCATCACTTGAGGACATACAATGGTTCTAAGTTGAGGGTGTTGAGGTGCCGCGAAATCGTGGCACATTTGATGCTTAATAACTATGAACTAATACTGGAATTAAGTGAAATTTTGGATTATTTGATGGGTTTGTTAAATGTGTAGGCAGAATCTGGGTTGTATAGAAAAGTGGAAAAAAGAGCAGAACTGATGTTGACCAAGTGAAGTTCACGGCCAACTTCACGGACCATGAACTTCATTACGGTCCGTGGTTGAGCTCGTGAAAGTGAGGCAGTGCTGGGCCTTGAGAAGATGAAGAGCAGGAATAACCAAGTGAAGACCACAGAGGGTTCTACGGGCCGTAGTCCTCACCACGAACCGTGGTACCTGCCGTGAAGCTGAATCAGTATGAAAGCAAAGAAAAGTTGAAAAAAGGTTGAAACCCAAGTGAAGACCACAGGCGACTTCACGAGTCGTGGTCCTCACTACGGACCATGGTAGCTCTCGTGGTGCATTTTCCAATGACCAAGTTTGAATACCCACTCTTGGGAAGCTCCAAGGCAACACCACGGAGGGCTTCATGGACCGTGAAGCCCTTGACGGGTCGTGGTAGTGGCCGTGAAAAGGCCCGACAACTCAGTCCTAATTCAATTAGGACTCATTTTAAACATTCTATTTTGAATTACTTTAGGTCGTTTTTGAACATTATTCATTAGTTTACGTTTGACGACTAAGAAATACAGTATTACTCTTAGCTTTTGATTTTGGGATTTCGATTATTGTTATCAGTTGGAAGTTCGGATACAGATTATCAGATTATCGAAGTGATTGTTGATTTGCTAATTATTTTCATAAGTCTTTCTTAAAATGTTTTCATTCTTAATTACTGATTGTTTACGTGAAAGCATGAGTGGCTAAATACCACGACTAGGTTGTGGGATCCATGACGAAATTCTAGTTACGATTCTGTAAAAATGAGTAAAGGGCAGTCTGTGTTTACATTCTGTAGTTTTTAGCTTTCAATATCATTGTAATCTAGTGAGTGCACACATTAGATGAGCCTGTATCTGGTATTTGTTCGAGAGAAAAATACCAGTTAGGAAAAAGCTGAACTAAATTATCAAATTGGAGTTAAGGCTTGAGTTCGAGAGAAAAGATCTTTAACACCATATCATTTTAAGCGAGGGTCAATGTTAGTAACACTCTAGGGTCGAGAGAATATGAGTGATAATTATCTGATTTGGCTGAGAAGTGTTAGATAAGTTTAACTCGCATGATTCTGTAAACATTGAATTGCCTGATGCTTGATACGCTCAAATTACACCTCCTTTCAGAAGCATAAGCGATCGTTATCAAGTAAAGAACCCAACTTGTAGGTTGGGATCGATCCCACGAGGAAAATGGTTTAGACTTTACTTTTAACCAACAATTATATTCAATTAGTCAA
>JAJOOE010005581.1:0-68427 GCA_036250405.1 Solanum raphanifolium | reverse complement strand
GAAAAAATGAAATTTTGAAATTGAAAATATTTTTTAAAAACAAACTTTTAATTTATTTTTTTGGGGGGGAGGGGGGAGTGTGGGGCTGGTGGTTGGGGGTGGTCGAGGGTTTTCTAAAAACAAACTTTAATTTTTATTTTTTTAGGGGTGGGGTGGTAGGGGGCTGGGTCGGGGTGAGGGTGGGATAAAAAAATTGAAGTTGAAAAATATTTTTTTAAAATAAGCTTTAAATTTACTTTTTCAACAAAAAAAAAATTGATTTTTTCAACAAAAAAATTGTAATTTGAAATTGGTAGAAAGTTTTGGAAAATGTTTTCCTTGATTTTTTAAGGGAAATCATTTTCCTTGAATTTGAGGAAAATGAGTTGATTTGGAAAACATTTTCCAAAACATTTAACCCAACCAAACATGAGAAAATTGGAAAACATTTTCCGAAAAATGTTTTCCTTCATACCAAACACACCCATAATGTCAGCTCAAATTAAGTTAAAAGGGGGTGTTATGTATTATCCCTTATAAGAAAAGGTAAATAAATGGTAAAAAAGATATCAAAACAAACAATTGTCTCTGGACATAAGTTTATATTTTCATATCACAAGTATGATACAATAAGCTGTTTTTAATAGTAATACTAAATAGAAAAAATTACAAGGTATGACTAATTATATTAATACAATTTAAAATAGGGAAAAAAGACAAATATACACCTGAACTATCGTAAATAATATGCAGATACCCTCCGTTATACATTTGGGGCATTGTTGCCCTTATCGTCAAAAAACTAGAGCATATATGCCCTTCACTCTAACGGAAGACTAAATATGGACACGTGACGCAATCTTATCTGTCGATCCGATATTTAATAAATGTCGGGTCGATGAATAAGATTATGACATGTGTATGTCCTTTAGTATAAAGGGTATATATGCTCTAATTTTTTGAGGTCAGGGGCATCAATGTCCCAAAAGTATGACGAATGGTATTTGCATACCATTTACGATATTTCAGAGGTATATTTGTCCCTTTTTCACTTTAAAATAATTGCAAGTCGTACCTACTCTAAAAATTTTAATAGGTCCGCTACGCACAAATTCATAAGGCGAGGTGAAAATAGTTTTTTTCTGCAAATCGCCCTCACATATTAGTCTAATAATTTTTTTCAACACTATTAGGTCACATCTGCATATAAAATTTCATAAAAAAGTGAAATTAGTAACATATGAATTAGTGCAGGTTACCTGCTACAAATGTTTTCAATGTCATTCTCTATAAATTACATCCTAAAATACTATACAACAATAAATTTCCTCTTGACTCTCCTATGTGTATACATCAAACTTCATAGAGCTCCTATACACCAAGTATCTTACAAATTAAAAATTTGAGTTACACAATTAAGGAGTCTCATGGGTAAAGAAGAAACAAACTATGTTGTTCGAACTCTTCTAAAATATCTGTCGATATTTTTGAAGATTCTGAACAATATAGAAAACAAGTGCATGTTAACTATCCCCTTATTAGTCTTTAGCCTTTTCTTTACTATCTGTTTTTTCACTATGTGTTTCCTTTGATGCTGCAGAATTACCCTTTTCTGAAGTTTGTTCACTTGCACTAATAGGAGTGACTAAAATTTCATTCTTGTTAGTTGAAGTGGATGAAAAATTTGTAACATCACTTGACTTTTGTTGTTTGCTGGTGTTGTTGGAAGACACCATAGTGGTCTTGTTTGGTGATTCTTCATGAGACTTCCCTTCATCATTGAATGGTTTCTGCTCAACATTGCAAAACCAAAAGGAAATTAAAAGTTCCATTTTGTAGCTTGAAGTCAACGACAAAGTCAGAAATTTCGCTAAGGGTGTTCCAAATTCAAAATGGATAATGAATTCACACAGAGTGTAATTTACACACACTGTGCTCTTTAACTCGTTGTAGCAGGTTGTCTGCCTTATTTTTCAGATAACTAGTTCAACTTATTATGGACAGTTACATGTAGTTAACTATATAAACGTACCGTTTTAGCATCTGCATGATGAAGTTGGTCTGATGCAGACTCAACCAACAAAATTCTAGACATTCTTGGACTTGGACTTTCATCTATTTGTTCCTCCCTGTCAAAGTTCAACAGAGGGCCTTGACCTGTTGAGGACTTTGGTTTGAGTACGGACTTTGGTGATGATGAGCAACTTGAGGCTGTAGGGACTTCTCGGATTGTATATTGTAAGCTGATTGAGTCTTGATTGACAGATCTCTCCAATAGAATTCCAGGTATCGGATCCTAAGTTACATTAAAAAAACAAGCAATACTTGAAATTTCAAACATTCTATTAGTGAGAAACTGGAAAGAAAATGTTGTTTCCATTAGGTTTGTTATGCAGAACTTGAAAATGCAGGTGCAATTACATTTTTCTGTCTGCCAAAAGACACTGCTATATTGACACATTATAATTTTATAACAACTTATGATACACGTTCATTATTTTTATCCGGTTCGTACAAAGTACTAACTATACATCTTTTCTGCCTTTAACGAGTCGACACACAACTAAACTTTGACAAAGAGTATTGTTTGCATGCTGGATTTCAACTTCTATCAATTAATTTAACTTGGAGTTGATTTCTCAGATGGTCACTCAACTAGTAGTTATTATCTCATAAAGTCACTTTCTTTTTGTTGAAGAAAGGTGACTTTCTAAGATAATAACTATTAGTTGAGTAACCATCAAAGAAATCTACTCGTTTAACTTGCATAATCTAATCATTGTCAAATTCATTAAATCACCAAACCTGCATTCTTTTCTGTTCTTCAGAAGTTGAGGAGCCTTCACTTGCTGAGAACTTTGGTTGAATCATAGTGTTGGGAGAGGGGGATGAAGTAGAGGCACTCGAAACTTGTTCAACCACCAAATCATGTGGTGATGATGATGATGATGATGCTTGTGAATCATCAAAACTCTGGCTAATTGTAGAAAAAACCTCTTCAATAGGCTGTTTACCACCATTAGCGCGAAGTGTTTCCTGAATGTCATTTCTTGGGAGAGACTTTGAATTTTCTGCAGACTTCTGTGTCTCCGGATGTGGTACTGAACTTTGCACTGTCGGATTTCTTAACGTAAGTGTTGAGCTCTCAGTAGTGGTTGGATCACAACTTTCAGCAGTTACTTCATCTGGCAGCTTATTTTTTAGTTTGCGTGTGTCTACTTGTTGAGCATCCAAATTTGAACTAGATCCTTGATCAATGGAAAATGTTGGTTGCGAAACAGACTTAGATGATGATGTACTAGAAGAGGCTTCAAATGAGGGATGTCCTTGTCCAATAGTTGAAAATGCCACAGTTTCACTATGTTGTTCGCTGGCACCGTCTAGAACGAGTGCAGCGACATCTTTCTCTTTGGCTGAAATTGAATTTTCTGTTTCTGAAGGTAATTCAGAAACTTGTAATGTTAAGTTGCTTAAACTAACATCTGATTCCTGTGAAGCAATTGAATCTGATCTCTCACTGGAGATGTTCACTGACCTATCATTTTGTAGCTGATCAATACTTGAAGAGGATCCATGTTCAATTAAGCAATTTGGTTGTAGAACAGATGTAGGTGATACTAGTGACGTTGATGCGAAAGGGAGTTGTTGTGCTGGAAATTCTGTTTGTAGTAATGAACCTTGAAATCTTTCACCAACTACAGAAAGTCCTTCCGGCCTACGCTGTTGATAGCTACTGCTAGCTTGATTCCTGTCTGTCCTTGGAGGTGGAAATGAGCTTGAACCAGTGGAATACGGTTCAATTGTTCGTTCTGATGGAATATTTTGTTGCACATTATTCTCAGACACATGGAACCTCGAAAATCCAAATTCTACTATATCTTGTTCAGTGACCTCGCGTACTTCTCTGGAATTTGATTCATTTTCATCTACTCTAGCTAGGTGAGATGAAGACATCAGCATGTCTTCACTGCTAGAAGTTATAGCTCTTTCTATCTCCCCATCTATAGAAATCTCCTCACCCACGGATGAGCTCCCATCGTCTGTCAATGGAGGTGAACCGACTTCAGAAACCTCCACTTGCATGTCAGAAGCAATAGACTGGCCGGGAGTGTGATGCATAGGACGATTAGGATAGTATAAACGCTCGTCCTCTATTGTGTTCTCCAACAAGGATAAACCAGAAGGTGATGGATCACCTGATAAGTTCCTTAGAGCAGGAGAAGCAATAGACTTCAAGATTGCATCTTTGTCTATCTTATAGAATGGTTCATCATCTTCCGACGAAGATGATGAACTTACCCTATTGCTAATATCTTCCACTAGTACTGACTTTATCTGTACTTCACTACTGTCTTTTTCATCCTGGACTTCCCTGCTATGATCTCCTTTATAGACCACGTTCATCTCCGGTTCGGATGCTTGAGATGGTACTTCTTCAACTACTCTATCATTATCTTCCTTACCTGCAATCAAATCACATTTTGTTGAGTTTCATTTAAAGGAAGTATTGAAGGACAAAGGTCGCCCTGAATGAGCTCGCGGACATTCTTGGTCTCAAGCCTGAGATAAAGGCGGAGGGTCGTGATAGGTTGACAGACAGCACTAGTTATATTTTTCATGTCTGCCTGAGGTGTTTAACTTATAAAACATGTCAAGTTTAAGGGGATATCTAGGTATTCATCCAAAAGAGAATAGACGCGTCATTTTACCTAACGGGTGTCTTGATTTGGAACTTTCAGATGTCTCTGGAAACCATTGCCTGGACGGAAGATCAGAACGTTGAGTCCTTTCGCGCTGATCAAGATTCAAATCCCCTGGAAATGCAGTCCCCATACAGAAGCTTCCATGCCTGGATAACATCAACTCCTTCTGTTCCTGAGCTAACATGAACTCCTGCATAAAACTTCCACCTCTTACATTAGGCTTTTCTTCATGTTGATCATATGGAAGGTCAAAAGGATTCCGATTTGGTCCCATAATCGAAGGGGCTGAACCCGGGGTAGTTGAAAATTGATTAGTTGATTCTTTATGTTTTGGAATTAAAATTGAAGATATTGGAGGAAATGTTTCTTTGCAGCCTATATTCATCAATGATCTTCTAACTTGTAGGCTCAACATCTTTCGTGCTCGTCTTCGTGCCATTAAACTTTCCAATCTTCTAGTCCTTTCAATCTCAGAAAGTCCAAGATCCATGAGATTCTTTTGATCATCATCTTTCCATTGCACACCCTTATTTCTAGCCCCATCATATTCTGTTTCACCAAAACATTCTCTTTTTCTCTCATACATACAACTAAATGATTTAAAACATTTTCCACTTCCTTCATAAGAACAACTTGAATACTCAACAGGCCTTGAATTCTTGAAAATACTTGAGCTAGAAGAGCATTCATCACGATCATGACTTATCGAATGCACTTCCACCTCTCGTATATCTTTCAGTTTTTCTTCAATCAACGCGCCTTTATCAACAAAATCATCATGATCATGATCATCACTAAAAGGTATTCGAAAAGTTCCACCTTGTATAAACTCCTCAGCACCAGTTTCTATACATTTCTTGGATTTTCTTCGTCTAACAGATCTAGCTCGAAGAAAAGCCTTTCGTTTATTTTCAATGACATCTTCATCATGATGACTGATTATATTCCTAGAAGGTTTCGAATGATCAACATCTCTTTCGAAGTGTTTGAAACTTGGAATGCTAAAAAAGAGTATAAGAAGAATAGTGAAAAAGAACAAAAGGGGTAAGGAATATATGAAAAACCATGTGTTTGATGGTGAAAGAGCATAAAACAAGATGAAGAATAACAAAGTGAATGAAACAAATGGATGTTTTTTGGTAAAAGTGGAGGAAAATTCTATAGAATATTTAACATTTGTCCATATCAAACTACTAATATTGCTTGACTCAATAGCCATTTCTTTCTCAAATGTTGTATCATTAGGAAACTTTTTTCTAAAAAATTTCAATTATCTAAACAAAGATATAAACACAAAGAGACTCTCATCTAATTTAGTTTGATAAAGAAAAATTCTTTTGAAGGATGATGGATGACAAGAAACTCTGAAGAAAATTGGACATGATGATGAAAAATTATGTCTTTTTTTAACCAAAGAAAAGTGGGATTGAGGAATTTTGTTCCTTTTTTGTTCTTGTTTGGTTAGTGATATCCTCTTATTTTAGAAATTCTCCACCATCCTTGCTCCTTATTTTTAGAAATAACTAGAGATTAGGATTTTAAATCTAACATATGCATAGTGTTGATGCACCTATTATTCTTTTCTTTTGTGACTAATTATGAGGAGCATCAATAAGGACTATGATAGGGAAGTCCAAAACTATATAAATCCTATATTAGCATATTGTAATACCAATATGAAAATCAAATTCTATATCTTGTAATAACCATAATAAATTACCATGCTCCACATTTATTATTGTCAACCGCTTCATACAGGGTAGCTTTATTAACTCTACCATAAGTAGGTAGCTCTTTCCAAGGTATCCACTTTTTAGTCAAGTGCATAGGCATTCACGGTTAGCTATGGGCTAGACATTACTAGCTCGGGAGAACACTGCAATATTGGCATCATCCATCCAAGGCACGATAGACACAACGGGCACGAGGGGTGGTGAGTGTCTCTAACTAGGGGTGACAATTGAGCGGGTTGGGTTAAATTTGGGTGGGTCAAAATGGGTCAAGACAATAAATGGATCAAGACCCAACCCAACCCAAATTTATTTGGATCAAAACGGGTTAGTAATAGGTCATAACCCAACCCGCCCAATTTTTACTAAGTTTTAATAGCTTTATTTGTTACTCACTCCGTTTCACAAAGATTGACCTTCTTTCCTTTTTAGTCAGTTTCAAAAAGAATGACCACTTTCCTTTTTTGGTAACATTTTACTTTTTGCTTTCCACATGACATGTTTAAGACCACAAGATTAAGGGCAATTTTGTACATTTGACATAACTTTAATTTAGGACCACAAGATTCAAAAGTCTTCTTTATTTACTTAAACTTCGTGCCAAGTCAAACCAGGTCATTCTTTGTGAAACGGAGGGAGTATTTTATAAGCTTTTAGTATCTAATAAAATTATTTTTTTTCTTTATTATAACTATATATAATATATAAAATCAAAAAAAAAGTTTTTTAATAATACTTTGACAAGATTTTTTAAAAATCAATTTGGGTTACATATCAAACCTAATTTTTAATGGGTTGTATTGAAATGGATTGAGCTAACAAATGGACGGGTCAATAACCAACCCAAACCTATATAGGTTGGATCGGATTGCGCGAGTTGGACTTGATTTTGCCACCCCTATCTCTGACCATTGACACAACTCAAGAAAAACCACATCCAAAAACTAGCTATTAAGGTGAGAAAGCCCAATGTTATATAAACCTCATATCAACAAATTGCAATATTAACGAGGAACTCAAGTAGTTTCATACCTTGCAATGATCCATAGATATCACTTAATTTTTTTGCATGTTTGATAAAAAAATACATGTGAGAAATTTAAAATAAAACAAATTAGAAAATTACATTTTAATCTCAAATAAATTGAGATCGACGATATGAATCATCACTATGTCATTTAGAAAAAAAAATCAAAAGTACATTCTTTTTTATCTTTCTCCATCAATCAAATATGTCAATCCCAAGTTAGCAAGGTCAAATCTCTTTTGATATCATATGACGATCAAGGAGGGAGAGTCTAAAATTATACAAGTCTTATATTTGCTTCTTATTAAGTCGATGAGGGTCGGACTCAAGTCTCATACTTTGTAATAGGATCATAACATACTATCACGCTCGTCATTCATCGTCCTCGATAGTTGCGCGTTAGACCATATCTAGCCCTAGGCCAACACTGCAATATTGATGTCATCATTCAAGGCACAACGGACACAAAGAGTGGTAGGTGGCTCTAACAACACTAATACAATCTAGGGAGGACCACACCTCAAAAGCTAGTTATTAATTGAGGTGGAAGATTCCATGACTATATAAGTCCCATATTAATTTTCCATCAAACCGACGTAAGACTCATGTTCCATACCTTACAATAGGATCATAACAGAATATAGAGAAAAGAAGTGAAAGTAGGCGGGGACAATGTTATTAGTTCACCAGCGCATTCACTAGAATTCAATAATCTTGGTTCAAAATTCTATATTTGTGTTTAAAAATCTACTTATTAAAGCATATAATAATTAATTAAGAACCCAATAAAATAAACTATATCTTTCTAAAAGGAAAAGACTCATAAATATCATCATTCCCTTTTGGTCTAAAACTATCCCAACTTTTTTTTTTTGCTCAAGAATACAACTAACCTATTAGAAATGACTCAGAAATTCCATCCTTCCATTTTTTGGTCTAAAAATACCCTCAACTTTTTTTGGTTCAAGAATACCCCACTTTCACCTTTTACTCTAAAAATACCATCAACCCAAATTAATTGAATTGAATTCTTTTACTAATTAGTGAATTCTTTATTTGTTTTAGAAGATAATTTTTTATTTATTCAATTATTATATTAGATCATCCAAAATACTTACAATATTTTAGTTGAAATGAAAAATATATTCTTTTAACTTTTAGTAACACAGTATAGAGTAAAAGAAAAGGGATAAAATTTGGCTAATTAATATATTCATAGACTTAACTATTTATCCTCAACACTAAAAGAAAATAACTATTTATTGATATCAAATTTTAAGTAGACGATTTTCTAATAAAATATCTATATACTATATTTTTAGTCGAGCAAAAATTGCATTGGATATCTTTTCTGCCAAACACATAGATTACTTCATTGCCGAATTACAAGGGTAACCAATTTTCTAGAAATAATACTAAATAAAAACCGACATAAACAACTTTAGATTTTACTAAAATAGTGACCATTAATGATACTTCGAGGACATTTGTTGCATCACATGTTGATCTCTTATTATGTTTGCTTATGATTGTATTGATAATTTTTAAATAATAAAATTTAGAAAAATAATAAATTTCAGCGAATTAATTAGAATCTGAGTTGTGTTGAGATTTGATAATATTTATTAAGAGCTAGGAAATATTAGTCGAACGGAAGAGAAAATATAAATAGTTTTAGAAAGATATGTTGATCTTATAAAGATTCGAACCATCACCTTGAGGACCAAGAGAAAATAGGACAACCAGTCTAGTAATTTTCCTTACAAGATTATCTTCAATTAAAGATTTCGAGTACAAACATTTTAAAGGAAAAATAGAAAAAAAAAATATTTAGTTCAAATAACAAAATTACGAATTTTTATACGGTAACCGTTTAATCGACTTTAAAAATCATAAATATTAGATATGTAAATATATATAGATAATAAAAGTTAAATATGGTAGACTAAAAGGAGAAAGAGAGTATTTTGAACAAAAAAAACAAAAATTAAAGGTATAGTTCGATCAAAAGGTGGAAGAAGATGTAACGATTGGGTTCCGTCGTTATAGAAATGTCAACGGGGAAAATTTGGGGCCGAAAAAACTTTTTCATAGTATTTGTACTTTCCCAACCTTGTCCAGATTTGGACGAAATCGGAGTCCTTGAGGTGTGGGGAAATCTGGTAACAATCGGGTGAGTTGTTCTTGATTTTGATTGCATGAGTAGTTAGATAACTTGTTAAGGAATCCATACGACTTTACGGAATTGAATTTGGGTGAGTAGAACTCCCGGAATCGATCTTAGCGTGAGGGGTATTTTCTTATCGTTGTGGGTTAGGGGTGTGTAGGGAAATGGGATTTTGGAATTTCGTCAGTTGACTCTCTGGTTCCGTTTGTGCCGCTTTGGCGGGAGTCTGGCCGCTTCGCTACAGCAAGTTATGGGGCGTTGTGGTGGGTACAACGAGACTTAAAATCGTAGAAAATAATGGATAGCTCACTGGTTCGAAAATGCCACTCTGGAAGGACTTGATGTCGCTCTAGAGCCGCCGCTACAGCGGGATGAGAGCCACTGTGGCGGGCCAAATGCGACTTAATGTCGTTAATAAGCCCCTAAACGACCTTATTTGGCACTTTTCAACTTTTAGAGCTAAGGAACGACCCCCCAGGCGATTTCTACTTGTTTTTCACCATTTTTTAGGCTAAAGGTAAGCTTTTCACTCCTCGAATCCTTTTCTTGATCCGTAGAACGTAATAGAATGGGTGAATATTAATGGGGGAAGGTCTTGTTAAAGATTCTATGGTGGAAACAATCATAGTTTGGATGTTTGGGATCATGGGTTTGATCTAGGGTTCATAAAATTGTTATAGTTTTAGGTAATTAGCGATTGTTTGTTAATTCCCGTGTTATTGTGATTGTTTGTAGACCAAGAACAAGAAGAACGAATACGAAAAGGGAAAGATCAAGCTTCTTAAGGTTCCAAGCTTGTTTCGAGGTAGGTGATGGTTGTGATTCTATGATTGTGTAAATATATGCTTGTTCTTGCTTCATTATGATACTTGTATATGTATGAATGTTGCAATGTTAATCACACTTGTTGTAAATGAGATAGATGAAATATCATTGCCATGAAATCATGACTTAAATGTATTATCTTGATGATATACTTGTGCTTGTGATTGTGGTGTGTGAAAGGGATCAGATTGCCACGTTCTGGCATAACTAACTTGGATTGGATTGCCACGTTCCGGTATAATTATGGGATCGGTTGCCACGTTCCGGCATAATTATGGGATCGATTGCCACGTTTTGGCATAAATATGGGATCGAATTGCCACGTTCCGGCATGCTAACTGTTTGGGTTTGGGTTTGGGTTCCGTGAGAGGACCAATAATGTGCTATAAAATGTGAAGTTGTTGGTTGTTCATAAATGTGGATAATGTTGTATATGTTGATATATATGCATGTGATTATAATGTTGTTTGACTTGTTTATGTTGCACTAGTGGGATAGCCGTGTGATCCTACCAGTACACTGTGGTTTTGTACTGTTACTGCACTTGCTCTTATTTTTGTTGAGTACAGAGCATCTTCACGCGACTATTGACAGACCTCACTTAGAAGATCAGTGATCGTTGCTTCGAATTCAAAGGTGAGCCAATTCTTTCGGGCTGCCATGTGATTCTTTTTCGTCTATGTCCATCATTTCCGGACTTAGATATTTGTTCTAGTTAGTTAATTAGTTCATTAGTTGGGGATGTATCCCTTCTTGTTTAGACTTGGATCATTTGTTTAGATGTTTTGGTACATTGACTTTCAGGTTCTAGGTATTAAATTTCCGCATTTGTTAGTTAATTAACTTTCTTCCGTAACTTAATTGCCTTAGTTTTAGTTTAGTTGCTTAGTTTGGGTTGTAGTAGTGGTTCTCCCACCGGATGGTTAGGGTGAGTGTCAATCACGACGGTCTGGGTCGTGAAGTTGGTATCAGAGCCTAGGTTCGTTGATCTCGATGTACTGAAACGAGTCTAATAGAGTCTCGCGGAACGGTACGGGAATGCCTTTACTTTTCTTCGAGAGGCTATAAGACTTTAGGAAATCTCTATTTTTTTTTCTCTTGTCTCATTTCGTGCTATGACTTGATTCCAATTGGTATCTGGTGATTCTAATTGGTATCTAACCTCCTTCACTCTTCTTTTCGTAGATGGTTAATACTAGGTATAATGGTGTTAGGCCTGTAGCTCCTGTCAATGCTCCAGCTGATGAATCTACAGCGAGATGTCGCGGTCGAGGCAGAGGTAGAAGAAAAGTTAGGGATAGAGGCCGTGGAAGGGTAACACATGCTGAAAATGAGGTACATGTTGAGACTGTGCATGTGAATGAGAACCCTCCTGCGCATAATGAGGAGATATAGGAGAATGTGGATGTCGAGGATGTTGAAGAGATTGGACAAGATGAAGAGGTGCAGGCTGGAAATGCAGGCATTCCTCCTTTGAATCTAGTGTTAACTCAACAGATCATGTCCTTTTTGAAGGGGTTAGTTGGTCCTGGAGTGCTTCCATCTGCCCAAGCAACTCAGGCTCCCGCTAATCCCCATGTTGCTAGCATTGCTCCCAAGACGGGTGGAATGAGAGGTAATGATGCTTTCTTCCATCCTCTGTTGGGTTCTGTTATGACTGGGAACAAGCATGATATGTTGACTAAGTTTCTGAAGCTTAAGCCTCCGGTATTTCTTGGTTCTGAGACTGAAGATGCTTATGAGTTTATCTTAGACTGTTATGAGAGGCTGCATAAATTGGGCATTGTTCACCAACATGGGGTTGAGTTCGTATCTTTCCAACTTCAAGGTAAGGCCAAGCAGTGGTGGAGAGCTTATATGGAGTGCAGATCCTCTACTTTACCTCCACTTACTTAGACCCAATTTCATGCTCTATTTCTAGAAAAATATGTGCCCAGAACTTTGAGGGATCGCAAGAAGGATGAATTTATGGCTTTAGAGCAAGGTGGTATGTATGTGGCTGCTTATGAGGCTAAGTTCCATGCCTTATCCAGCTATGCTACGCATTTGGTTACTACTAAGGAGGAGAGGATTCGGTTGTTTATTAGAGGTTTGAATTCTGAGTTGCAAGTATTATCTGTTCATATGACTTCTGCAGGGAGGAGTTTTAATGAGGTGACAAACTATGTTAAGAAAGTGGAGGAAGTGAGGCGAAACGGTCAAACTAAGGCTTGGGCAAAAAGAGCAAAGAATTCCGATAACTTTCAAGGCTCTTATTCTAAGGGGTCTGGAAGGCTAACACTTGCAGCCAAGCCAATTCAGTCTGTTATGCCCGCTTCTACAGGTAACTATTCGAGAACCCCATCTCATAATTTTCAGGATAGTCTGAGTGTCGTGCCTTCGACAGGCAACATATCATCTTTTGATCATACTTGCTACAACTGTGGTGAACCTGGGCATATGATGAGAGATTATCCCTACCCACGTGTGTTAGATTCCGTGCATCAACAACAGTCTAGAACAGTGGTACCCGCGGGGAACAGTAATAATGGTAGAGGACGCCCACAAAGTGGGCGAGGAGGTAATCAATGAGGCCGTGGAGGTAGAGGAAATGGTAATGGTAATGGAGGTAGGGGTAACGCGCAACCAGACAGGGAAGTGGCTCGTCAAGATGTAGAGCTCAATGTTATGCTTTCCCGGACAAAAATGAGGCGGAGGCATCTGGCGTGGTGATCACATGTACTATTCTTGTCTGTGACTAAATGACTAATGTGTTATTTGATACGGGTTCTACTTATTCGTATGTATCTGTGAGATTTGCCTCTGATTTTGAGATAATTTGTGATATACTTGATGCCCTCATTCGTGCTTCTACCCCTGTTGGAGAGTCAATCATAGTCACCCATGTCTATCGTGCTTGTCCTATTGTGTTTATGGGTTTTCAGACTTGGGCTGATTTGGTGATTTTGGATATGATTGACTTTGACATAATCTTAGGCATGACTTGGTTGTCCCCCTATTACGATGTGCTTAATTGTAATACTAAGTCTGTAACTCTAGAAATTCCGGGAAGGAAAAAATTAGAGTGGGAAGGGGTGTACAAGCCTAAGCAAGCTAAGATTATATCCTCCATTCGGTCTAGTAAATTAGTAGAGCAGGGTTGTTTGGCTTATTTGGCGGGATGTTGAGATTGAGGCTCCATCCATTGGGTCTATTCCTGTGGTGTCTGAATTTAGTGAAGTGTTTCCTAATGACTTACCTGGTATGCCTTCAGATACAAATATAGATTTTTGCATTGATTTGGAGCCTGGTACTCGTCTCATTTCTATCCCTCCATATCGCATGGCTCCGGCAGAATTAAGAGAGCTTAAGGCTCAAATCCAAAAGCTCATTGATAAGGGATTTATTCGCCCTAGTGCTTCCCCATAGGGTGCTCCAGTTTTGTTTGTTAAGAAGAAGGATGATAGTATGAGAATGTGTATAGACTACCGACAATTAAATAGGGTCACTATTCGGAATAGGTACCCCTTGCCTAGAATAGTTGATCTCTTTGACCAATTGCAAGGTGCAACGATTTTCTCAAAGATTGATCTAAGATCTGGTTACAAATCAATTGAAAATTAGGCTTGAAGATGTGCCCAAGACGGCGTTTAGAACTCGTTCTATGAGTTTTTGGTTATGTCTTTTGGTTTGACCAATGCGCCTGCAACTTTCATGAGTTTGATGAATGGGGTGTTCAAGCCATTTCTTGATTCCTTTGTGATAGTCTTTATTGATGATATTTTGGTTCATTCGAAAAGTGAAGAAGAGCATGACAACCATCTTCGTACTGTTTTGGGTGTTCTTGGGAAGCAAAAGTTATATGCTAAATTTTCGAAGTGTGAATTTTGGTTGAAATTAGTTGCATTTTTAGGGCATGTAGTGTCAAAAGAAGGTGTAATAGTAGATCCTCAAAAGATTGAAGCAGTTAGGAATTGGGTTGGGCCTGACTCTGTGACGGAGGTTAGGAGTTTTGTGGGACTCGCTAGCTATTATCGTCGATTTGTTAAGAATTTTTCTTCGATTGCTACTCATTTGACCAATTTGACCAAAAAGGAGATACCATTTGAATGGACTGAAAAATGTGATGAGAGCTTTCAAAAGCTCAAGACTCTCTTGACCACCGCACCCATTCTAGCATTACCGGTGGAAGGTAAGGACTTTATAGTTTATTGTGATGCTTCTCATTCTGGATTGGGCGTTGTATTAATGCAGGATTAGAATGTTATAGCCTATGTGTACAATTGAAGGTGCATGAGAGAAATTAACCTACCCATGATTTGGAGTTGGCGGCGGTAGTATTTGCTCTTAAGATCTGCGGCACTATCTTTATGGTGTTAAGTGCGAAGTGTTTACCGACCATCGTAGTTTATAGCACGTGTTCACTCAAAAGAATCTGAATTTGAGACAGCGAAGATGGATGGAGTTACTCAAGGATTATGATGTGACCATTCAATACCATCCGGGTAAGGCTAATATTGTGGCAGACACTTTGAGTTGAAAGACGGTAAGTATGGGTAGCTTAGCTTACTTGAGTGTAACCAAGCGACCCTTGGCCAAAGAAATTCAGACATTAGAGTCTAAGTTCATGTGGTTGGGCATCTCTGAAAGAGACGGGGTGTTAGCTAGCATTGAAGTTAAGGCCATATTCATTTAGGAGATCAAGGCCAAACAATTTGAGGAGGAAAATTTGAACGAATTCAATGAGAAAATGGTGAATGGTAAGGCACAAGAGACCATTCTCGATGCGGATGGTGTACTCAGTGTTAAGGGGAGAATTTGTATTCCTCGAGTTGATGACTTGATTAAAAAATTGTTGGCAGAATCTTATGGTTCGCGATATTCTATTCATCCGAGTGTGACCAAGATGCATAGAGATCTGAAACGAATTTATTGGTGGTCGGGCATGAAGAAAGGCATAGCGGAGTTTGTGGGTAAGTGTCAAAATTGTCAACAAGTGAAATATGAACATCAAAGGCCTGCAGGTTTACTTCAAAGAATGCCAATTCCAGAGTGGAAGTGGGAAAGAATAGCTATGGATTTTGTGGTTAGTCTTCCCAAGACTTTGGGGAAGTTTGATTCTATTTGGGTAGTGGTTGATAGATTGACCAAGTCAACCCATTTTATTTCTGTAAGAACAAATTATAACGCTGAACAATTGGCTAAGGTGTATGTGAAAGATATAATGAGGTTGCATGTGGTGCCCCTTTCTATCATCTCAGATCGTGGTACCCAATTCACTTCCAAGTTTTGAAGGAAATTGCATGATGAGTTGGGCACACAACTCACTTTTAGTACAACCTTTCATCCACAGACGGATGGACAATCTGAGAGGACCATTCAAGTGTTAGAGGACATGTTGAGGGCATGTGTGATTGATTTTGGAGGGCATTGGGATAAATTCATACATTTGTGTGAGTTCTCTTATAACAATAGTTATCACTCCAGCATTGATATGGCACCATTTAAGGCACTATATAGGAAGGGATGTAGGTCACCCAAGTTGGTTCGAGGCTGGAGATATGAAACCTTTGGGGGTTGATTTAGTGAAGGATGCTCAAGATAAGGTGGGGAGTATTCAAGCTAAACTTCTAGCAGCCCAGAGTAGACAGAAGAAGTATACGGATCATAAGGTAAGAGATATGGAATTTCAGACTGGTGAGAACGTTCTTCTTAAGGTATCACCCATGAAAAGGGTAATGAGATTTGGCAAGAAGGGGAAGGGTAAGCTAAGTCCTAGATACATTGGTCCATTTGAGGTTCTTAAATGTGTAGGGCCGGTTGCGTATAAATTGGCTCTACCCCCTAATTTATTCGGTGTTCATTTGGTATTTCATGTGTCTATGTTGAAGAGATATCATGGTGATAGAGATTATATCATTAAGTAGGACTTAATTGTGCTAGACAAAGACCTCCAATATGATGAAGAACCGATTGCTATTCTTGATCGTGATGTGCGTAAGTTGAGGGCCAAGGAGATTAAGTCCGTGAAAGTTCAATGGAAGCATCGTCCAGTTGAGGAAGCTACTTGGGAAATCGAGAGGGACATGCGAGACAAATATCCCCAATTGTTAGTCGAATCAGGTACTACTTCATTATTTTCTTAGCCTATTTTCCCTAAGTTTTGTCACTCGGGGACGAGTGATGGGTAAATTGGTATCTATTGTAACAACCGGGTTTCGTCGTTATAGAAATGACAACGGGAAAAATTCGGGGCCGAAAAACTTTTTCGTAGTATTTGTATTTTCCCAACCTTGTCCAGATTTGGATGAAATCGGAGTCCTTGAGGTGTGGGAAAATCTTGTAACAATAGGGTGAGTTGTTCTTGATTTTGATTGCATGAGTAGTTAGATAGCTTGTTAAGAAATCCGTACGACTTTACGAAATTGAATTTGGGTGAGTAGAATTCCCAGAATCAATCTTAGCGTGAGGGGTATTTTTTGATCGTCATGGGTTAGAGGTGTGTAGTGAAATGGAATTTTGGAATTTCTTCAGTTGACTCTCTGGTTCCGTTTGTGCCGCTTTGGCGGGAGTCTGGCCGCTCTGGCGGGGCCGCTACAGCGGGATATGAGGCGCTGTGGCGGGTACGACGGGACTTAAAATCGTAGAAAATGATGGATAGCTCACTGGTTCGAAAATACCACTCTGGCGGGACTTGATGTCGCTCTGGCGCCGCCGCTACAGCGGGATGAGGGTCGCTGTGGTGGGCCAGACGCGACTTAATGTCGTTAATAAACCCCTAAACGACCTTATTTGGCACTTTTCAACTTTTAGAGCTAAGGAACGACCCCCCAGGCGATTTCTACTTGTTTTTCACCATTTTTTAGGCTAAAGGTAAGCTTTTCACTCCTCGAATCCTTTTCTTGATCCGTAGAACGTAATAGAATGGGTGAATATTAATGGGGGAAGGTCTTGTTAAAGATTCTATGGTGGAAACAATCATAGTTTGGATGTTTGGAATCATGGGTTTGATCTAGAGTTCATAGAATTGTTATAGTTTCGGGTAATTAGCGATTGCTTGTTTATTCCCGTGTTATTGTGATTGTTTGTAGACCAAGAACAAGCGGAACGAATTCGAAAAGGGAATGATCAAGTTTCTTAGGGTTTCAAGCTTGGTTCGAGGTAGGTGATGGTTGTGATTATATGATTGTGTGATGTATGCTTGTTCTTGCTTCATTATGATACTTGTATATGTATACTTGTTCTTGCTTCATTATGATACTTGTATATGTATGAATGTTGAAATATTGATCACACTTGTTGTAAATGAGATAGATGAAATATCATTGCCATGAAATCATGACTTAAATGCATGATCTTGATGATATACTTGTGTTTGTGATTGTGGTGTGTGAATGAGATCAGATTGCCACGTTTCGACATAATTATGGGAACGGTTGCCGCATTTCGACATAATTATGAGATTGGTTGCCACATTCCGGCATAAATATGGGATCAGATTGCCACGTTCCGGAATGTTAACTGTTTGGGTTTGGGTTCCGTGAGAGGACCAATGATGTGCTATAAAATGTGAAGTTGTTGGTTGTTCATAAATGTGGATAATGTTGTATATGTTGATATATATGCATGTGATTATAATGTTGTTTGAATTGTTTATGTTGCACTAGTAGGATAGCTGCGTGATCCTACCAGTACACTGTGGTTGTGTACTAATACTGCACTTGCTCTTATTTTTGTTCAGTCGTACCGGGCATCTTCACACGACTATTGACAGACCTCGCTTAGAAGATCAGTGATCGTCGATTCGAATTTAAGGGTGAGCCAATTCTTTCGAGCTACCATGGGATTCTCTTTCGTCTATGTCCATCATTTCCGGACTTAGATATTTGTTCTAGTTAGTTAATTAGTTCATTAGTTGGGGATGTATCCCTTCTTGTTTAGACTTGGATCATTTGTTTAGATGTTTTGGTACATTGACTTTCAGGTTCTAGGTATTAAATTTCCGCATTTGTTAGTTAATTAACTTGCTTCCGTAACTTAATTGCCTTAGTTTTGGATTAGTTGCTTAGTTTGGGTTGTAGTAGTGGTTCTCCCACCAGATGGTTAGTGTGGGTGTCAATCACAACAGTCTGGGTCATGACAGAAGAATATTTTAAAACTATTTTCTATAGATTAGAAATATTCTTAAGTAAAAAGAAAAAGTTAGAAACTATTTTTACATCAAAAGGTAAAAATTCAAAATTCTCTTATTTGGTCAAACACTGGATTTGGAACATCTTTTTAATATAAGAAAAAATACGTAGTTGTTGAAAAATATCTAGGATGAAAAGTTGCTAGACTTTTTTTCTTTCCAATATAGTTTATATATGTAAAATAAAATCCATGCAAAGTGACAAAGTTTAATAAAATTAAATTGAATAGTATATGTGGTTTTGGTTTGGACAAGAAAAATATTGAGAAACACATACTTTTAAACCATTGCTAACTGCCAAACTTCAACATATGAATGTAACACATTCTCTTATTTGTTTTTTCCTAAGCAATTTAAAAGCTCTTGTAAAAAAAGATACTACTATAGATAAATAATTTGAAAGGAAGAAATATAATTTAGGATAATTTTAATATATTTTTCTATGAATATATCAACACGTGTGTAGTTAACATAACTCACATTAAAATAATGGGAACTTATAAAGACAAAAATAATAATAATTAGAATGATTGACCATTTATCTTAAATGCTAAGATGAATGACGTTTCGAACCAATCCAAAGAGGAAAACTATTATTATATAATGGAGCCCAAAAATGATGCATTACATCCATGATTTTGGTTAGAGCAAAGTGGAAAAATATACTATGAATCATATTCGTTTGCGTTTTTTATCTGAATTATTATTAATTATAGAGAGAAATACTAAAAATACTCTCTGAATTTGAGGCAAATTATTAGTAGTATTGTTCTCAAACTATTGACAATTTTAAAAATCATTATCTAATTAAATAACTAAACTTAGATACATTTCCGATCTGCCACATGACATAACAAGTGGTTTCAAATTCTTGTAGGAGCATGATACACTTAATAGAAAGTCGAGAAAAGTATTGAATACACTCCTAAACTCGGTGAGAATTTATGAGTGTGTATTTAACTCATGTTGCTAGATTGAGAATGTATTTAAGTTTTATTAGTCAAGTAAAAATGTGATTTTAATAATCCCATAGAATCTAGAAATGTTTTCAATACTTCTATTTTAATTTTATATCAAAATATAATGTAAAATTATAATTCATTACATTAATTTGAAATTAAATTTCTTAATAAATAATTGGGGATAATCTCACAAAATAAACTTGTCTAGCTTGACAATCTCAAACAAAAAATTGGATAACACGAAAAAACAGACAGAGGTAATCAAACGGCCAAAAACAACCGCACCCGGCAAATCCAACGGTTATCCTTTCTTCTTCAACCTCTCGCCGGTAATAAAATCACTCACAATCTGTAATTCTCAGTTCAATTTTTTTCTTCATTTTCTCCATAAATTTTTCTCTTAAATGGCAATAATCGAACACCATCTTCGACCCTTTATTCATGTACAAATTTCTTTAAATTTTCAGTATAATCCAAAGTATTTTTACAGACATACTTTCTTCTGCAATCGCTATGGTTTTTTACACGAAAAACCCATTTCTTTGATCTCCCAAAAGACCCCTTTTCGTTCAAATGCTATATTTCCAAAATCCCTTTCTGGGTTTGATTTTTTGGGGAAAAAGAATTCAAAGAAAAAGTTAACCCCACGTGAAATTAGTGTTCAGGCTAATGGGTCCTGTGAACAAGATTCGGATTCAACGGAAAAATCTGAATCTTCAGGTACAGATAGCAAGAAATCTCCGGGTTCAGAACCGGGTCCTCGGGTCCCTAATTCGGGTTCGTCAAGAAGGGAGAAGCAAGGGAAAGATAATTGGTGGTGGTCGAAGGGGAGGAAATTGAGGTGGGAACCGATAGTTCAGGCTCAAGAAATTGGGGTTTTGTTATTGCAATTGGGGATTGTGATGTTTGTTATGAGATTACTACGACCCGGTTTACCATTACCCGGGTCGGATCCTAGAGCTCCGACAATGTTTGTAAGTGTTCCATATAGTGAGTTTTTGAGTAAGATAAATAGTAATCAGGTGCAGAAAGTTGAGGTTGATGGTGTACATATAATGTTCAAATTGAAGAGTGAAGTGAGTAGTAGTGTTATAGAGAATGAGGTTGTGAATGTGAATGGAAATGAAAATAGTAAGTTGCAGGATTCTGAGGCATTGCTAAGGAGTGTAACTCCTACAAAGAAAATTGTGTATACTACCACGAGGCCGAGTGATATAAAGACCCCTTATGAGAAAATGCTTGAGAATGATGTTGAGTTTGGTTCTCCCGATAAACGGTCTGGTGGATTCATGAACTCTGCTTTGGTAAGGTTTTGATGAACTACTTTTCAAGTGTATATTGTTGTTATGCAATGTTAAGTCCTATATTTACACCGATGCACGTTCACTTACTATATCTGTATCTGGAAATGTTTTTAGTCTTCCTAAAAAGGCTGTAATACCGGCTCCGCACAAGAGCAGTAACTACCGGTAGATACACATTCAGTTAGCTTGAAAATTGACTGGTAATTAGATATCTGATGCTTCGTCAAGAACTATCGTTAAAATGTCTTAGTTCATTCTTTAACTTTTATAAATGCTCTTAATTGTAACTTTACTGCTTTTGATATTGTACATCTCGAGTTCCCACAAATGGAGAAGTTATAACTACACCGACTTAATTATATAGTTGTTCTTCCTTTTGTTGGAAGCAAAATGTTGTCTTTCTTCTTATGTCATGTAGTTACTCTCTTTTCTCAGCACATGACATGTAGCGGTTGTTTGGTTAGAAGCAAATTATGCAAGGATTAGTTGTAAGGATTTAATAATGCAAAATTTAGTAATAAGTGGATTATTTACTATTGAATTAGTATTTTGTTGTATTAAAATTTATACAGTGTATACTTCAAAATATATTTTTATTTGTTTAAACAAAATTAAATATTGGTTACTATAATGAATGGTTATTTTTGTCATTTAGTGGCTTTAATACATGTATTACTAATCCTCACGTTCTTATTCCACATTCTATCCCCCATAAAATAATACACATATCCTTGCATAACTTATGCGGGTATTAGTTTAGTGGGAAAGAAAATTGGAGCCAAACATTGTATTGAGCAATGCCAAGTTTTATGTGGAAAGAGTAAATGAAACCGAACATTGTAGTAATAGTGTTGAATTTTATATGGAGATCATAAATGAGGTTTTAGAATGTAATCGTATTTTACAAGTTACAAGTTATAAATAAGGATTTAGTATATCCCTGCATAACTTATGCGGGTATTAGTTAAGTGGAAAAGAAAATTGGAGCCAAACATCGTTTTGAACAATGCTAAGTTTTATGTACAAAGAGTAAATGAAACCGAACATTGTAGTAATAGTGTTGAATTTTATGTGGAGATTATAAATAAGGATTTAGAATGTAATCATATTTTACAAGTTATAAACCTCTTTGAGAATGATGCTCTAATATATCGTGTGTTACAACCATGGATTTGTCTCGAACGATAACTGATTAGCCTAGCTATGGATAAGATTACCAGTAGCACACTTGTTTATACTATCCGAAGACAATATTGTGTAAATTAATGAAACTGGCAAGGGAGTGAACTAAAAGTTTGAAAACAAAGAAGCATTCTAAAGAGGATGGGCTGTAGGATAACTAGAATTAATAATAGAACAATGCACTGCGAGTGCTAGCATAAAAAGACTGAAGTTGACGTGAGAGCAGGCGTGATTGTGGTTCTTAAATTCAGATAATTCAAATATTTAGGCTCAATATTTTAGGGCAATGATATGATATAACACAGTTAAAATAGAATGGTTGAAATGGAGGAATATGGCAAGAGTGTCATACAATTGGAGGATACCTACCAAAGTGAATGGCAAGTTTTATATAATAGTCGCAAGACTAGGAGTGAAAATTTTCTTCTAAGCATAAAAATTATCAACAAGATGAGTGTCATAGAAATGAGACTGTTAAGATAGATGTGTGAATTGTGATCATAAAAATTAGATAAAATAGGAAATGATCACGTCTTATATCATGTACAGATAATACACGAGCATAAAATGAGAAAATGTTTTTGAGATGACTTGGTCATGTTCTACAAAGGTCTCCAAATGCATTAGTTAGTTGGTGTGAAACAAATTATTTTTGAAATTTCCAGAAAGGACGAGATAAACATCAAATCGCATGCAACACAGTTGTTTTTAAAAACCTACTAAGGCTCAGTTATATTGATGCACTTACATCAGGTTCAGTATTATGCTAGGAATCTTTATTCTGTTAAGAGATTTGTATGTCAGTTGAAAATGTAGAGGACCTCTAGTTTAAGAGAACTCCAAATTATTGAGTATTGTTAATGATATGGGTCTAAAGTGGAGCAGCATGTATATTGATGATTCATGTAGATGACCCCATTTGGTTGTGATTGAGCCCTACTTCTTATTGTTGTTGTTAAAGTATTTTAAGGGAGCAAACAACAACAACAACCACAACAACAAACCCATGGAACAAACAACAACATCAAACGAAAATATTTCCGAGTTGAGTTCAGTCATAAGTTCCTCTCCAAGTTGCTTTCTTAGCTTAAGATGTCTTGTGTTTCATAAAATGTTACAAAGATGACTAGATTTTCTGTTGATTCCAAGCTAGCCTATTCTCTTAATTTGCTATAGGAAGTTCTACTTGTCAGTCTTATGGAATAAACTTCCTGCTCTAAGTGCGAATACTACTCCTTTTAGCCCTTTTCTGTCAGACAAGCCCTTTGACATGCCATTCTGGAGTGTGAGAGATCAATTTTCATGTTTTTTTCTTGCTCAAGTGCAGTGGATTGCATGAACGCGGGTCTGTTGCAGTGATTGCATGCTTTTCGATAATATTCTTGATATTTTGGTTCATATGAATTTTTGGCTAATGCAACTTGACACTTCTTTCTAGTGCCCCATTCATGTTATTCATCTGTTCTATGGTGTAAGCTAAAGATTTCATTATTGTTTCCCTATCCTTATCTTTTTTCTTCAAATGTTTGAATAAAAAACTTGAAGTGCTATTTTACATTATTTTGCAGATAGCATTATTTTATATTGCTGTACTAGCGGGGCTTCTTCATCGCTTCCCAGTGAATTTTTCTCAGGTACATACAATTATGATTCAGTATATGTGTGTGATTATTGTATGTCCATGATATTTCTGAATATGTCACCAACTTTATTGTGGCTGCTTAATGACAGAGCACAGCTGGTCAGCTCAGAAATCGCAAGTCAGGGGGTTCAGGTGGCACAAAAGTGTCTGAACTAGGGGAAACTATCACATTTGCTGATGTTGCAGGTGTTGACGAGGCTAAGGAGGAGCTAGAAGAAATTGTGGTATTTTTCATTTTCATTGGTGAACTTTTCTTAACAGCATTTCTGCTATAAGTGCTGCATTTTGATACAATAAGCAGTTGAATAGTTAATAATTCATTGTTGTGGTGTTTTTTAATTACTATTTTCCTCAGGAATTTCTTAGAAATCCAGATAAGTATGTACGGCTTGGTGCACGTCCTCCTCGTGGTGTTCTACTGGTGAGTTTCAAATTTGACATAGTAATGTGACTGCTAGGTGGTTATCAAAGTGAAAACTTCGAGAATACTGTACAATAATTGGAGGGTTCACATAGTAACTCATTGAAAACTTCTGAATTTTTGTTCTTGGTCTTCTCCTGTTCCTGAAGGGATTCTCTCTCTATCCCTTCATATCACTTTGTGATGCCTCTATAGTCAAATCACATCATTATTTCCTGCTAATTTTGTTATGTGACTATTGACTGGCAGACCATTCTACTTGGGGACACCATTTGATTAGTTATATGCTTTGTGCTTCTCATGTAAAGATTATAAAAATAGCTTTAATTGTTACAGGTAGGTCTCCCCGGGACAGGAAAGACCCTTCTAGCAAAGGCCGTTGCTGGGGAAGCTGAGGTTCCTTTTATCAGTTGTTCTGCAAGCGAGTTTGTAGAATTGTATGTTGGAATGGGAGCATCACGTGTCCGTGACCTGTTTGCACGGGCAAAGAAGGAGGCACCTTCAATAATTTTTATCGATGAGGTCACCTGTGGTTTCCTCCTCCTCTTCTTCCTCTACAAACTCAAAATATTCTAATAAAAAGTGTCATCATTTTCTGGATGTGCAGATAGATGCTGTCGCAAAAAGCCGTGATGGAAAATTCCGCATTGTAAGCAATGATGAAAGAGAGCAGACATTGAACCAACTACTCACTGTAAGATGTACTGTTTTGTGGTGCTGCATCACTTCAGTTTTTCAATAAGAAATTAATATCTTACAATAATCTGCAGGAGATGGATGGATTTGACAGTAATTCTGCTGTAATTGTTCTTGGAGCAACAAATCGCTCTGATGTCTTAGACCCTGCTCTTCGCCGACCTGGGAGATTTGACCGTGTAGTGATGGTTTGTATCTTTCTTCTATGGGAATAAAAATTTCATTTTGCTTAAAATCTATTGTCCATGTTTTAGAACATGGTCATGAGTCAATGTCATGACCTCGGCATACAGACAACTCCTATAGAATGGAAATGGTGATGTAAGTTCCTGTTTCTAGGTGGAAGCTCCTGATAGGTCTGGAAGGGAAGCTATCTTAAAGGTACATGTCTCCAAGAAAGAACTTCCCTTGGCACAAGATGTTGATCTTGGTAACATTGCTTCTATGACTACTGGTTTTACAGGGTAAACCTTCTTCTCTGATTTTCATCAGCTTTAAATTTTATATGTGATGTTTCCATGGCTGACTGATTATTCATTTGAGGATGGTATAGGGCAGATCTTGCAAATCTGGTGAATGAAGCTGCTTTGTTGGCAGGAAGGCTTAGTAAAGTTGTAGTTGAAAGAGTTGATTTCATTCAAGCTGTTGAGCGTTCAATTGCGGTATCACTCTTTACCTCTCATAAGTATGCTTAGGGCTGAGCAACATCATGCACCATTACTCTTTTTTGCATTATATGTAACTCTTTCTCCATAATTGTGTGTTAGATCCACAATGGTTAGTTCAATTAGAACAAAGTGGGCACACATAAGAAGCTTTTCATGAAAGATAATCCATATTAGATGTTCTCCCTTGAACAAGAGTCCCACTAGATTTTCTATTTTTGGGCTCCATTGTATGATAATTTAATAAGCTTGGATTTCGAGAGCTTTAGAGAAGTGGAGTATATTATCGATCCTTAAACTTCAAATATGTACATGCCGATGCTTTGAACCTTGATGGTTCTAAATACTCAGAATTTTATAAGCAATGAGATTATGAGAAACATGTTCAAGACTGAAGAATTCCTAACATTAGAGTCGATGGTAGAACTGGGAGTCAGACTTCATTTGATCCATCTTTTAGCTAAGGACCAGGGTGTTCTAATTTCAAGGGCAACTTAAATACAGAGCGGTATGGATTGTGTATAATACAATTGGCAAAAGATTGAAGAGAAAGGGGGATAGTGGCTGCCCTCTAAGAGCCTTTTAAGAAGCATTGTCCACTAGATCTAACAATGTTGAAGGTCTAATTTTTTTTTAAAAAACAAAATGCTAGATGGCGGACAAGTTATAGTTTGCATCCCCCATGCTTAATCTAGTAGTGCTGGTCTATGGGCTCAAATGAGTGAATAAACAAAGTATTTCTTGTTCTTGACCTTGCTGCTACATTAGTTGATTTGTTTCTTTTAGTTTCTCTTCTTGATTACCATTGCCATTTAGGTTTACAAGCTTCATCTTCGATGTTTCAGGGCATTGAGAAGAAGACTGCCAAACTGCAGGGAAGTGAGAAGGGTGTAGTTGCAAGGCATGAAGCAGGGCACGCGGTAGTTGGGACTGCTGTTGCAAATCTTCTTTCTGGGCAGCCACGGGTTGAGGTGATCATTATTATTACTTGCTCTGAGAAATTCTTGTTCTTCCTGGTTTACTGCAAGCTCGTGTTATTTGTTTTTGTGTTCCACTGGATAACATCTGACAAAAGAGGTTGATCTAAAAAGAAAAGAAAAAACTCTTTAATAGAATTACTCTAGAAATAGAATTTCTGAAGTTTGACATTTTTCAGAACAGGAAAATCAAATATGTCTGCAAGTCTTGAAAAGACTGGTTTTAACCTTTTCCAGGGACAAAATGCAGCAACAAGACCACTCCCTTGCATTTGGCATGGGACCTCTCATAGTGTTTAAATTGGGGGTTCACAGCTTATTCTTGGGGTGATGGATTACAGAGCTTTAAAAAATTTGGATCATTGATCAATGCAGTCATCGCTGTGACCTATCCTTCTCGACGTAGTTTTACTGTTATTAGAGCAGAATAAAATAAATAATAGAAAATGGAGAAGCAGTGGCTTATTGGTGTCTAGTTGATTGATAGAAATGTCCAAAAGGGAAAAATACCTGTGTTTGGATCTAATACTTTCTTAATTTTGACGGCACCAGTTAATTCATTTTTTACGTACCCCGAACTATCTGTTTCAAATGAACCATACCAACATGGTTCTGGAAGTGGTCTTCCTGCAAGTTCTCTCAATATGCTTGTTCCTTTTCATGTGAAAGTTTGCAAGTGAGGTCAGCCATTGCTATATTGGTGTATGATGCTTAAAATCTTTTACTAAAATCAGTACTTTGCTGCTTCTCAACTGTGCTCTTCTCAAACTGCGATTGTTGCTTTTCTTGTACATAATTGGGATTAGTGCAGTTATGGTATCTATAACAGTTTTCTTTTTTCGTCAACCAGAAGCTGAGCATATTGCCAAGATCTGGAGGGGCTTTAGGATTTACTTATATTCCTCCAACCAGTGAGGACAGATATCTGCTCTTTGTTGATGAATTGCGTGGGAGGTTGGTCACTCTTCTTGGTGGACGTGCTGCGGAAGAAGTATTGTACTCTGGACGTGTATCTACTGGTGCTTTTGATGATATACGCAGAGCTACAGACATGGCCTACAAGGCAGTGGCTGAATATGGTCTTAGTCAGACCATTGGCCCTATCTCAGTGGCAACACTTTCTGGAGGTGGGATGGATGATGGTGGATCCATGTCCTGGGGAAGGGATCAGGTCTTTCCGCTTTTGCCCCTTTCTTGTTTTCTGAATTCTCTGCTTTTTTCTGCTCTAATATTTGATCCCAACTTATGTTTCTAACTTAAGAATACCACATCCTTAGCAGAACTGAAAGTAAAATTATTCCACAGGGGCATCTTGTTGATCTTGTTCAAAGAGAGGTCAAGGCTTTACTGCAGTCTGCACTTGATATTGCACTCTGTGTTGTACGTGCTAATCCCAAGGTTCTTGAGGGGTTGGGAGCTCAATTGGAAGGTAATATATTCAATGTCACTATACTAGTCAATTTTTCGGTATTCTTTAGCATTGCTTTCTTTTGATTAACTTCACAAGGCAATGATTTTGCATTAAAGATAAATAAAAGAATCTCATTTTATTTTAATATGTTAATAAATAACAAAGATCTCTTTATGATATGTGATGTGTCTTTTCCTTTCAATCTCTTTACTTTTTTCTTTGTGGAAGGTGGATACTCTTTCTATTCCATTTAATGACATTGTTTCGGTTTAGTGTGTGTTAAAAGTATGGCACCTTTTATATTTGGGAACTCTTTAATTCTATACTTCCTATTGTACTGTCAATGTGATGCTCTTATCGCTACAAAAATGACATGTTTTAGACCACAAGTTTTTATGGTACTTTTGGTATGTAATAAAGAGCTTCCTTTCTTTCTTATACTATATGCTCAGACCGATGTATAAAATGAAACTGGAGTATTATATTTGGTACTTTTTTATGGATTGATATTTCTTCCTCTCAGAGAATGAGAAAGTAGAAGGTGAACAACTACAAGAATGGTTGAGCATGGTCGTTGCACCAGCGGAACTTAATTTTTTTATAAAGGGCAAACAAGGATCTTTACTTCCACTGCAAGCAGGCTCTGGATGACAGAAAGTGCAAGCTTTACACAGTCAACAGTACAAAAACGAGTTTCGAGTAAGGACTTCCACGCCTTCATCTGTGCTCTCAAAGGAAACAAAGCTATATTCCTGAACCAGATGGGCATCACTTGCTGGCATCCAGACAGTGTGATTTTGCATGTGTTAGTAAGGTAATTGACAGCTACTTAACTCCTACAAACACCATTGTTATATACCACGATCACAGATTGGTAATTCGAAGTGAAGGCGTACACAAAAGATCTAGCCAAGAGTTTCTTGGTTCTAGAGGTGAAATGAAAAATAGGCTCGTGACCTGAGTGATGTCGGTTGGTATTTTCTTCTACATCACTTGTACATGTGCCAATTATTCTTAGTAATTACACAAGAATCAATACCTTTATATTGTAATATACATCTGTACTGCAGCTTACAAAGAAGCAATCCATGTCTAATGTTGTGGGAGAAGGTGAAACTGTGTATACAATGTTATCTTTCTGATTATGAGACAAAGTATCAGTAGGTTGCCATAATCTTTGACTTGTGTAAAATTACAAGTATTGGATGAGGTAACATTCTGAAAGACAAGACTTGTAAGCTTGCCAAGTCAAGAGGGAGCCGAAGATCCTCTGGAAACAACTTCTCTACCTCTAGCAATCGTATTCACTGAAATATTTCCTATATGATTTCAGATTTAAAAAAGTTTCATGCCTTTTTCAAAGGCTTTTCACATATAATTTTCATACATGTGGCCAAACATGTTCACAACATATGAAGAACAAGTTGGTATCACTTGCAAAGTCAATTGTACCAGGATTCTGAAGTACTTTTGAGACATAACAAACTTGTATACTTTGATGTTCATGTCCTTGGACATCCTAAGTCCAAGAATTCAAGCTCTATATTCTGCCATGTTCACTAAAATTGGGTAATGCTGATCCATTTCTGAAACCATGACTGCAACTCGTTGTTTGCATAATTATCAATGAATATATGAATGTTTGGGAAAGAAAAATCATCCTTTGGACTTGCTTTGTTGAGGTACCTATAATTCATTCACACATAGCTTGATCTCCCAATCCTTCTTTGTCACTGGCATGATGTTTTCCAACCATATGGAGTAATATTTAACCTCACAACATTTGCCTCAGTTACCTCCTCTTTGATTCTTAGACTCATATCGTCCTAAGTTGACTACCACAATGAGTTTCTTTCGATTTCCAAGTTGCTTGATCTCTTCATGAGCACACCATCAATAGGTTGTAGGTGGACGACATATCCATTACTTGAAATAATACAGAAATTCAGCTAGCTCCACTTGCAACGCAAGATAGATTTTTCTAGTGACTCCTACGTGCTTCATCAAAAGCTCTAACATTTACACGACTTTCTTTTATCTCCCATATTTATACCTTAGTCTCTCAAAGTGGTGAAAGGACAATTTACATTTTGAATTTCAATTGATCAAAACTATGGACACGGTCTAATCACATTATGTGAAGTTCTTTAATTTGTTACGTACAACATCATCATCATGGAAAGAGATCTTATTTTACTTCCACCATTCGTCTAATTGTTGTGACCAATTATTAATGGACTAGTTGGAGGTTTGACATGATTTTCCAAAATTTTGAGGCATTTTAGACCTTTGGTTGGAATTCAAGCTTTTCATAGGTTTTGAGTTGACCATGATCAATATTTGGTTGAGACGACCCTATAATAGTATTTTATAATTCTTAACTCTTCAGGTCTTTCACTTTGGCAAGGTTCCGTCTGCATTGGTAGAGTACATTAGTGACAATTCCTTATGCTTGTGGTTAAGTTGTATGAGGAAATGTGGCCTACAAACATGAGTTTAATGGCAAAGTCACCAATTGATAAGGCTTGTATCCTATATTTTATTTAGAAAAGGACATTATCTTATACGCTTGTTGCATTCAAAATTAACTTTATCCTATGATCATACATTCATTGGCGGAGGGAGGATTTTCATTAAGGGGGTTAAAAAAAAATTAATCACGTAAATAATATCCACAAATAAACAGGTCGAAACGGATATAAACGGGTCGGATTAAACGGTCGAATCAAGAAGAAAAGAGTTTTTTAATATTTGACTTTATAATTAGAGATAAAGCTAATAAATCCTAAATTCTCAATCAGCGTTTTAATTTTTTGGAACTAAACATCGTTTTCTGATTGCATTATTATTTTTTTTAAATAATTAAAACGCCTAATTTTTGGAACTAAACATCGTTTTCTGATTGCATTATTAGTTTTTTAAAATAATTAAAACGCCTAAAATATAAGTTGATTAAAAAAATTATTCTGCCCGGATTCGAACACGTGACCTTGCGTGCAGTAGAGCAAATTCCTGAACCCCCAACGCCACTGAGCTATGACTTTGGTGTATGTTCAAGGGGTTCAATAGTATGTATATACTCGTATATTAAAATTTTAATCTTATATATATAGTGTAATTTTTCAACGAAGGGGGTTCAGATTCGTTCAACATAAATCCGCCCCTGCATACATTCATTGAACTTATTGTCATGGATCACTGATTCGGCATTATAAATGACATAAACCAGACCGTCGTGAGTGGTACCCATACCAAACCAACTACCAACCCTAAACTAACCCAATACACTAATATTAAAACCGATTCATGAAATAATTATTAAGAAAACAATTTAAAACCAACTAACGAATTGGGTCCCCATAAACTCAATCGATAGTCAAATAATTTATGAGAAATGAAACCCCTAGAAACTGAAAGTCATCATTCCAAAACTCTAAATAGTCAAGACTGAGGATGCAACCCCAAAACTAAAAGCCTAGAGTGTATGTGTCCGAAAAGATAGACAAGAAGATGTAGAAGAACCCATGACAACCTGAAAGAGTAGATTACCCTTGGATTTGAAGTCAGACGCCCCTTATTTGAGGTATTAGATCAACCGCTAGAAGTTGTCTTGTACTTAACAAGGAAACAACATGTGTAATATTAGTAAAAAAAATCACAGTGTACTGAGAGGATCATACGGCTAGTCTAAGATATGAATGTAAACAGTTCACCACAAAGCAGTAGCACATAACAATACATATAACAATAGTTATCAAATCACATAGACTCCTAGTCACATATCATGAAAAAAAATACATGGATGCATGTCCCACATGATCACAAATGCAAATGATCGGTCTTCTCATAAAACCACAATCACATACCTAATCATGAAAACCAAACTCAAATGGTTGGTTTACCGGCGTGGTACCGAGCCATCCATAGTTAGTGTACGCCGTGGTACCCAAGCCATCCATAGTTAGTTTACCAACATGGTACCCGAACCAACCAACAATCACAAACAATCATGCACAATCACAAATACAATGAATATCACCTCTTGAAAACAACGAGTCACACTAAGTCCATTACATGAGATTATAAACATGATGTCATTTCATATGTCTTCCTATATATTCCCTACCATGTATTGCACAAATGATACTACAAAACAGTGGACATGCATACATACATATTTGAATCAGAAACATATAAACTATCACCTACATCGAACCAAGTCTCTCAGAAACTCTAAAGAACCTGAGTTTTCCCCTTTCCCCTTTTTAAAGTATCTTGGCTTGTTCTTGGTAAAAAAAACAACAAAAATAACAATCAATCACTAATGACCTATTAGTTATCCGGATTATCAATAAATCCTAACTCCAGGTCAATATATGATCATCTTCCATAACTTAGGGCTTTTTTCCACCATGGAATCATGTCAAAACCTTCCTCCAAAGGCAAAAACCTAGATTCTAAGGCATAAGAATCAATGGAAAAGGTTAGGGAATCAAAATCTTACATTTACCAACGAATTCTATAGAAAAACGAGTACAAACTGCCCATAATCGCCCCTCCCAAGTCCAAGAACAAAAACTAAAGAAAATAGGGATTTTGGGGTTATTTTTGTATAAAATCGCATTTGCTCTGCTATAGCAGAACTTACCCCGCTCTACCATAGGCGAAACTTTTGACACTCAGAATTTAAGAAGGGTCAGTTTTTCACAACACAACACATTTTCTTGATGTTCCGACATATCCCTTCCATGCCAAGATCAATTTCATGAGTTCTACTGTCACGACCCGAATCCTCGAGCTATGATGGCACCTACTATATCCCACCAGTAGGTAAGTCAACCCGAAACCCAGAACGACTAGTAGTGGGTAGAAGGGCAGAAACTAAACAAGACTATGCAAAATGTAAGATAACAATATAAACAGGCGAAAGCAAACCAAAACATATATATCAATAAAGATCCCTCCCAGAACCTGAAAGTCACTAGTACAAAGCTATTAACAAAACGAGTACAAGTCTTAAAAGTGGACCACAGAAACTGGACTGTCTCGAAAGGCAAAAGACAAGTCTATGTATACAGATAGAGACTGAAGTAGTACAAAATGCCCCGTGCTAAGTAAATAATGGAATGCACACGAGTGTAGAAAGAACTGACTAAAGAAATCTATAAGTTAACTACACCTAATTGGACCCCCATAAGCCTAGAAGGTACACTCATGCGCAAGTTTAAATAAAAACCCTCACGGACCCTCATAAGCCCGACGAGTACACAAAATAACTATAACTAAAGAGAACTGCATCTCAGAAGCTAAGACCGGGAACATCGAACCAGAACCTCAACCCCAATTAGTAGAATCTGATATTACGGAGGCCAGACCTCGAACCAGATGCTTACCAGAAGTACCCAAGTAACAAATCACAAGTATCAAGTAACTGAGGCCAGACCTCTAGTCGGATGCTCTATATAAGTATCCAAGTAACCAATCACAAGTATCAAGTAACTGAGGCCGGACCTCTAACCGGATGCTCTATATAAGTATCCAAGTAACCAATCACAATATCAAGTAGCTGAGGCCGGACCTCTAACCGGATGCTCTATATAAGTATCCAAGTAACCAATCACAATATCAAGTAACTGAGGCCGGACCTCTAACCGGATGCTCTATATAAGTATCCGATGATCGAGGCCGGACTTTGAACCGGATGCTCTTCAAAAATATCAATGAGGCCGAAGCCGGAGCTTGTATCCGGATGCCCGACAACGATGCCAATGTAGCTGCTGAAAGAGTCTCAATTGATCCATAATCATAAGTGTCTGTGGAACGCCGTCCACACTTAGCCAATCAATGTAAGTCCTTAGAACCGAATCGAAAACCAACTTTAAATCGTGAAGCGGGACCTATTGTCACCGGTGTAACTCGTGAAGCCGTAGTATCGGAGAAATAAGGATAACTATCATCGGAGCAAGCGTATTGCCTAGCTTAGGCCCAAACTATCAGACTCAAATCTGCTACACCAGTCTACAGGGATCTAAGTCGGCCGAGCGACGTCGGGGAAAAACTAAGGTCTATCGATTCTGAATCATGCATTTCTAAGGCAAGCCCTAGTCAAACCTAAACTAAGGCCCAACATGCTTCAAATAAACAGTAATCAGGCATACAAGTACTCCACATAGAAAATAGGGTCAATTAATAACACATAACATGCTCACAGTTACCCGATAATTCCCGAAATAGGCCAAAAACATGATTTCTAAACACCTATGCATGATTCAATAACTACCCAACCCAAATCCCAACTAATCAACATGCATCCACATTCTCAAGATCAATCTAGGAGAAGGAGGTCGTAGCCTACCTGTAGGCCGATCACGCGCACTCCAAAATCACTTCTTCGAAGCTTTCCCTTTTCGAACGACCCCGGAACGCTGCCACGTTATCAAAAATAGAATCACAACGTTATTACGGCCGTTTTGCCACTAAAATTGCAAGAAACGGAGATGGTCCAATTTTGGGGTCAAAACAGGGAAAGTGGGACCCGCGCTAGAAATTCCAGAATTAACCCCAAAAATTGGTTCTAAACAACTTCCCAAACTTGTGTTCCAAATTGGAACACAATTCAGGGCTCGGAATAGTCTCAACACAAACATGCAATGAAAAACCCAAAATTACGCTAAAAATGAACAATGACAATTGCTATTTACAATAAATTACCAGAAACGAGGGCCCAACTGCTGAAACCAACCATGCCACGACGATCCTCATGAAAAACCTCACAATCTAGGCTCTTGAATCACCAAATTCTGACCTAAAATGACCAAGAAATCATCTTCTAAAATTTCCCAAAAATTGAGCTCGAAAATGAGCTATGGCAGCAACTAAAACATAATTATTACCTCCAACAAAACTTCAAATACGAATTCCAACCACACCAACACGTTCTCCTCGAAAAACAACTCAAGATAGCCCCAAGAATCACCGAAATCGGACCTAAAATGGCTGAGATATCAAGTCTCAAAATTTCCCAAAATCAAACTCACGAAAATGGGTAGTGGCAGCAAGTATTTCACGAAATTTACCTCGTTTGAGACCCCAAATCAGTTTTCGAGTTCACCAATGTGTTCCTTGCGAAAAACCCCACAAGATGGACCTTCGAATCACTAAAATCGGACTTGAAATGAGAGAGTTAAGACCTTTTAAGGTTTTAGAACAAGTGCTGATTTTTCTACATTAATATACCAGAGTTTCAGCATTTTTCGGAAACTTAAAAACTCCGACGGGGCCCTCCGAACTTTTTTGGAACCCCGTGCACGCAAACGAGATATGCAACCATACCAAATTCGACATTTTGGACTCAACGACACAGTCGAAATTTCCATTAGAGGTCATCTCAATAAAAAGTGGGTCCCACTCCCAAATACCATTTTAAACCAAAATCCACCAAGAGGCTCGAAATAAGTCCGGAGGCCTCGGGAGTCGAACGAAAGGTTGTTCTAGACCAAACTCGACATTCCAAAACTAACTGCGCTGGCGGAATTTTCATCTGAGCGTGTTTTCCAAGAATGTTGACCAAAGTCAATCTTAGGCCAAATTTCAAAAGCTAAACCGCCTAATGGTCCAAACTCGCACTGAAGGCCTCGATAGTCATGCCAACCATGCTACTAGCCTAATTTGGCCATTCCGGAGCTGATGGAACCATCAGAATTCCATTCTGAGGTCGTTTACCTGATGTTTTGATTAAAGTCAACTATTTGAGTTTAAAAAGCTCCAAAACGGGGAAACGGGCATAAAACTCAAACGAACGACTAGGCGACCGAACAGTCAGTGCCAACAAGTCATAAATAACTTGGGGTCGCTATAGGAATGTTGTAAACGATGAAAAGGAGGCATTAAGGCAAAAATGGCCTGGAGGGTCATTACATCTACTTACCCAAATTAAATTTTGAAAAGCCATATGAACTCCTTAATGTCTTAGCTACAAGAAAATATCAATCAAACCTCAACATTACACCACACCGATTCTTGGATGGCATTAAACCTCACCTAGCCTAGATTCTGTCTGAGGCGTGCCTAGCTAAAAATACTTAAGTCACTATCCGAAAAGTTTTCTGGCCTAAATTCTTTCACTATTGGCCTACTTATAACGACCAAGTCAGGTCATTACGATAGATGTGTCTTTTTGAAAGAGAATTTTGAATCTGAGAAAAATATTATTAAGACCTGGTTCAAGTTCGATCACATATATATAGTAAGCTCTGATTTGAGTCTGGGTAGGATATATAAAAGTCTCAGTCCAAATCCAAGCATGATATATGGATTTCGCAAATCCTCCATGGATCCCACCTCACAACAAACCACTTTTGAGAGGTGTATATCGATAGAATCATTAGTTGTTGCCTTGTATTGCATTACACATCATGCTCTTATATGTTATTTTGCCTCTAATTGCTTTGTTTGAACTACTAGAACTTTTCTGAGTGTAGGCTTATTTAATAATTCTTATATGATATAGTTGTTACCTTTGCTCTGTCAGCCTATTGAGTATTTGTGGTTTTGTATTCATACTATATTTGTTGCATCTTTTCTAACATAGATCCTCATAAAACACACCATGTTTACTTTATCGAAGATTACGGTTTGCACGTGTCAAAGATAAACATGAATATGATGTTAATACACGTCATCTACAACACATTCAAAGAACTTTTCGTTAATATCTAAGCTTTTGAGTAAATTTTAGAGTTAATAAGGGTGTTTTAGTAAAATTTATGCATTCTTATATCCAGTGGCGGACCCAGGATTTTCACGAAATTGGTTCAAGATATAAAAATATACCTAATATTATTTGTAATTTTTATGAGGCTAACAACATACATATCTGACTATACTAATCAATGTTAATGCATTTGAAAAAAAATTACATTGACTTATGAATGAGACGGTAAATAACAAGATGGACGAAAAACTAGGCTTCAATATAAACTAAGAAAATAAAAGAATATTATGAATGATTTCTCTTCATTCAACATTTAACAAATAAAAACAAAATATTAAAGAAAATAATTATAACCTTAATTTCAGAATCGAATACATAGAAAAAAACCTAATATTATTTGTAATTTTTTGTTGATTTTAGAATGATAAGGGATTTTTTAGTTGAAGAAATAAAAATTAACCACAATAATCATATATGTATATATAAAGACTAGAATCAAGAGCGAAAAACATTCAAAAGAAGACAAAATGGTTTTTAGAATTGAGAATAATAGGAATTAGTGCCTTTTTGGTTGAGTTTTTTTTTTTTTTTTTTAAATTAAAAACAAAAAGGACAAAAGTTGTTGACTATTGGACTTTTAATTGTAAAAGTAAAAAGGTGTTCTACTTTTTATAGTTTCTAAGTAACTAAAAGGACAAAAGTTACACCTACATAGAGGACAAAACTGTATGTGAACGTTTTATATATCAAAAAAACAAATTAAAACTAAAATGTGGCAATGGGGATTCGATCCCGGGTTGTCTGGGAAAATTGAACCCCCTCAACCACTCGGCTAAGCTTCAGACTTGTGTTAGTGGGTTCAAAATTTAATATATACATATAAAAATTTTAAAACTGATTAAATATACATATATATACAGTGTTATTTTTCAACGAAGTGGGTTCATATGAACCCACTTGAACCACTGTAGGTCCGCCCCTGCTTATATCCTATAAAATTCAAGTTCATCGAAAACCTAGCAGTAGCTCCTGTTTCATCAATTTCACTATGCATTGGTATGTCCACCTATTCTTTTCATCTTTCATCCAATTCATTCCTTTGTTTTTGATGTCCTTATGTTGTGCATGTGTCAAACACTTGAGAATGACGATCAGAAATCTAAGTTATGATTTTTATTTTATTTTTTTTATTTTAAGGCTTCAATCTAAAGCCTTCCACCAACAACTCCAAGATTTGGCACAAGTAAGTTATCATTTGATTCATCTCTATTTTCAATTTAAGTATGTCGATATGAGTTTTTTAATCTAATTTTCAGGATTTATCAATTCAAGGCCTAAACTAAAGATTTGATTGAACAACTCTAAGGAATATTGCCAATAAAGGTAAGTGTTTTGTATATCTGACTCTTCTTTATTTGGAATAATTATCACACTTTCTTTACATCTCTCTATTAAAATTATTTTTTATTTCTTTACATCTCCTAACACACACTCACTCTCACCACTAAAACAATTAGAGGTGGAAAAATCAAACACAATCCGTTTAGGTTTGAGCGGGTTATTGACTCACTTATTAATTAGCTCAACTCATTTCAGTACATTAAAAATGGGTTGATAAGTAATAAAAATTGACTAATGAGAAATCTTGACAAAATATTTTTTAAATTTGATATGTTATATTTACTCCTAATAAAAATGATAATAATTTTATTAGGTACTAAAATCTTTAAAAAGAAAAAATAAAATAACTAAAAATAGTAAAAATTTGACAGATTGGGTTATGACCCATTACTTGATCCCTTTTGACCGAAGAAAATTTGGATTGGATTGGGTTTTGACTCATTATGTCCCGCCCAAATTTAACCCAATCCACCCAATTGTCACCCTTACCAACAATGTCCCTATAAAGCAAAAATTACTAAAACTACAATTAGAAAGGAAAATAAAGTGAATTTCATTAAATTCATCATAATTTAATTTTAAATCACTTGTCTAAAGGTTTTCATCGAAAAGAAAAAGACGTAAAAAATATATTAAAAAAATCAAAATGATATACTTTTAACAACCCAAGCTTAGCTTGAAAAAAAAATAATCAAAAGGAATTAATTAAAAATTCAATATCATCAAACTAAAAATAGGGATTGCAATTAGGGGAAGGAAGGTATGGGTGACAATTGGGCGGGTTGAGTCAAATTTGGACGGGTCATAATGGGTTGAGATAACAACTGAATCAAGACCTAACTCAACTCAACCCAAATTTGTTTGGGTCAAACGGATTGGATCAAAATGGATTAAGTAATGGGTTTACATTATGGGAAAAGACCCAACTCAATCCAAATTTTACCAAGCTTAATTATTTTATTTATTCCTTTAAACAATTTTAGTACCTAATAAAATTATATTTTTCTTTATTATGACTATACAACATATCAAATTAAAAATATTTTGACAAGATTTTTCATGAGCCAATTTGAGTTACATAATAACCTAACTTTTAATGGGTTAAAATGAGTTGAGCTAATGAATGAACGGGTCAATAACCTGCTCAAACTTAAACGGATTGGACGGATAGGGGATAATGAAATTTTGATGATATGTTCATATATAAAATATACTATTAATTTCTACCTTTATCCTCTCAATATAGTATATTTTAAATTAAATGTTATGTAAATTTAAAATCACCTAATAATTAAAATTAGAAGTTGTAACATCAAATCCTTAAAATGTCATGTTGAATTTTTATTTTTATTTTTCAAAATTCCTCGTTTCTGTGATATATCTAGTTAAGCTGACTGTATTTTAGAAAATGATTTAGCACTTAATTATCATTAAATTTGAAATAAAAACTAACCTAGAATTTTATTATGTAAAAGTGAATCATCAATAAATCAAATAAATCTTGAAAACACAAAAACTATTACTTATGTTAAAATTATGGTAAGGAAAAATATTAAGCCAAATAGATGAATAAAAAAGACTTCTAAGTTTCTCATTCCTTATAATAAAAGCTTTATGGAGACAAATTCACAATTTAATTATTATATGTTCAATCTTCGATAATTTTCGCGTTAAATCATTATACTTTTAAAGCTATAGGTTCATATTTACTATTAATTATAATTTTTATATTTTTCTTCTGTGAATTTTCAAACTCTATGTATATATGTGTTTGCTAAAATTTTAAAATGTCTTACCATCTTTACTCTTTGATATCATCTTTACTAGAGAACAAATTAAGTCATTTTTTTGTTTGCAAATTTTGGTGCGTCATGATAAAAAGTAAAATTTGGTGTGATAGAGACATCTTGAAACCTCATATGCAACATGTAAAATTACACTCTATAGTCTATATGTTTATCCAAAGCAAGCCTAAAAAATAATCTTCACATGTTAAATTTATTAGGAATCCCCTTTGAATTAGCCATGATATATATGTTTATAATTCAAAAGGGACTCATAATAAAGACTCATGAAAGCAAAAAAAAAAAATGTGTTTAGGCAAAGTTTTTATATAAAAAATTAGGCTTGCTTTGGATTGGCACATAAAAATATAGTTTTTACCTATTGCAATTGAGGTCTCAAGATATTTCTTGATAAAATCTTAACTTTTCATATCGACACACCAAAATGTGCACTCAATAAAAAACTTAATTAGTGATCTAGCAAAGAGAAGCAAGAGAATTGAGAAAATGTTTTTATAGGATAAAGATGATAAGGACATTTTTATCAAACACCTACCCATAAAGTTTTAAAAATCACAAAAGGAAAATATATTAATTATTAATAAATAGTAAATATAAACTTATAACTTTAAGAATATAATGAGCTAATGCTATATTAAAAGTTAAACACATAAAATTTAAATTCTAAATTTGACTATGTAAAGCTTTTGTTATGGACAATGAATAGCTTAGAAGTTTTGTTGTTAATCAGTAGGTGAATAATTTGTTTTCCTTATCATAATTTGTCACGATCCTGATTCGACAAGAGTGACATCTACATTAATCCTCCAACGATTAAGGGGATGCAATCCCAATCAGAAAATATAAATTGCAAGTCTAAAATGTTTGTGTCCAAAAAGATGGACAATGAGATAGGGAGGAATCATGGCAGCCGGAAGAAGTAACTCATCCTTGGATTCAGATGTCATGCGTCTCACAACTAAGATCTCGAAGCATTCGCCTGAATAGTTCATGTATTCAACAAAAAAAAAAAGTAAGTGTAGTGTCAATACACAACCACACTGTACTGGTAAGATCATCAGCTAGCTCCATTATATGAAATATGAGCATGCAACCACACTGTACTGGTAAGATCACCGACTAGCTCCATTATATGAAATATGAGCATGCAACCACAACGTAGTAAGCAGATAATATACGATCACAAACATAAGTACAACATAGCTTGGACACTAGTCCTTACCTTGAATTGATGTGCACAACAACATGACCCATCCCAACACAACAAGCCAATTTGGTTCTCTCATGGAACTCACACACATACAAACTGTTAGTCTACCGGCATGGTACCCGTTCTCATAGTTAGTGCACCGGCGTTATACTCGTTCTTATTATACCAACATGGTACCATTTTCAGATGTTAGTGTACCGGTGTGCTACTCGTTCCAACAATAGTATGTGCATGCCTATGGGAATCTAATCCCAATCAACAACACATAACACACAGATCTTAACCACATTGAGTCACAATCACACATGTACATTCATGTAACACATTCATTGCATGCAACCTATGCCAAAAAGGTTTCCAGTTCTTTTTAGTTTTGTATCCATCCAAACGATATACAAACAAGGTTTGCATTCTATGTATTTGATTATTTTGAAATTCAATTTTAAAATCATACAACTTTGTATTTCTTCTAAATTAATTAGTCATCACAATTATATACCTTGAATTTTACATTTAACACATCATTAAGTTTTACATTCGTTAACAATATTTGTATGCAAGTTACAAAATGTATGTATTTGCTATCGTACATGTATCCTTTTGATCAAAATTATATCCCTATCATTACAATTGTATTATATGACCACCAACATATTTGTATCCTTATCAAAATTATTTGTTGTATTCCAATCAAAACACTAACAAAAATACAGTATAGTTATTACAGCTTTTTTTTTTATATGAATACAATTTTATGGAAAAAAAAGTCATAGAAAAAAAAAAACGATCTTCAACTAACTACATTCATTCTTATTTCGTATCAACCAATCTAAAATTAAACCACTCAACCAAAATTAATTATTCCCACCTTGTTCATAATACATACAATTTACAATGAAACTAGATACATTTTACAATTATCAAAAAATTTCATACCCTTTTGATGATCACTTTGAAGACAGATTTGGATCCAACAATTAACTAATTATACCTAGTTAAATTTGTATTTCACCGATTATATCAAAGTTTCAGTGTGCAAATTCCTTCTACAAATTTGGTTGTCACCGAACTTTGGACCTATTTGTTTCTAAATCTTCTTCCCGGACAGAAAAAAATAATTTAAACTAATTCACTTCATCAAAGATTGAGTATTATCAATAGAAACTTAAAAATCGATATTGATAAATTTCATCAACATGGGGACGATGCTTGTGGTGTATTTTTGAATGAACTGATGAGAATTATAAGTAATATGTTTCTTTTTAAAAATATTCTCTCCCCTAAATTTCTCCTTTCTGTTAATAAATATTTGTATTCTTTCAATTAAAACAATTAATAAAAACATAAATCAGATACATAACAAACTAAAATATTGACATTTTTAATAAATATTGAAAGTGTGACTAAGAAATCCTATTAAATACTAAAATACTGACATTTTAAAAAATTTCCCAAAATAAAATGGAGGCTCGGTTTAAATATTTTTTCTAAATTGTATAAATATTTAGATATTTTCAAAAGTGGATTTTTTTCTTTTCAAAAAAGGATACAGACGACAACATAAGAAAGATCAACACACCCTGGAGCGTTAAGACCATTGATACCATTAGTGCTTGACCCAACAGAAATATTTTTTGTTTTTTTTCTTTTCAAAATAAGTTAAATTACACCCCAACACCACCAAAACACATTTTATCTCAAACTTTTATAGTGTTGCGTAGTAACTTAATATTCATATAATTGTTGCAATTTTAAATTTCATTGAGATCTCATCTAGCTCAGTGCTTCAAATTAAAGATGAATAAATCTTTAATTTATTCGTTTCTTCGTTCAAGAGTTTATGGTAGTAATAATTTTCATCTGCGTCTAAATTATAGCCTTCACCTTTCTTTGGACTTCTCCGCTCCACCACCAGTCTTCTTGAGAGACCCCCAACATCTCTCTAGTTGCTTCCTTAATGCAGCTAGAAATCCTAACAACAAAAATAAATTTAATCATAAATATGAAGAAAGTCACATCAAATTCTAAAATATAAAACACAAAAGTTATATTAGACATAAAAGAAATATACCCTCGTCTCAATTTATGTGGCACTAGGCCTGAGCATTGAGTCGAGCAAGATATGAGCTCAACCAAGCTTTTTACAGTAAAGAATCGAGCTGACTCTTTAATATTGATTCATGTAGTGCTATACGACATTAAAAAGTTAAATTTCTGATAAATTGAATTCAAAAAAGTATATATATTACCTTACTAGTTTAAATTGGTCATTACATTTAACTAGGTGTGTATAAAATCGAACCAAACCATATACCGGGTCAATTTTGGTTTGACTTGGTTTGGTATTGAAAAAAAAAACAACCCGCCTATACTTGGGTTGATTTGGTTTTAACTAAAAAAAGTCAATCCGAGACCAAACCAATCCAACATTATATATATAATTTTTAAAATTTATTTTATGCATAAAAATATTTACTTTGATGTAATTTCTAAAAATTACTTATACATTTTCATAATTTTTATCTTTTAATATATTTTTTAAAGTTTTGTGAGATTTAGAATTTTGGATAGTGCAATAAAGGTTATGGTCCATAAATATTAGTAACTCTAATAAAGTTTAATTCAAAATCAAATCAGTACTAATGATAACAAAATAAATTAATTCAACACTAAGAATGAAAATAATGTTGAATATTTGTTCTTCAGTTTTACATTGGTTTAAACATTTAAATTACATAACATAATTTTAGTTTTTCTTTAATGTTTAATCATGTAATTAATAATATTTATTGGACTTATTTTTGCATGATTTAGTACTTTTATATTATGATCATTTTCATTCTGACTTATAAATTTGCAATATTTATTTATACGATTTCATTATTATTTTTTATTGAATATTTAAGTGTCATCACTCATATCATATTTTGTGTTATTTTCTTAAGAAACACCATAAATAGTTGTATTTACTTTGGACTAAAGAAATGTTTGGAGCACAAGTTAATTATATGTTTGTATGAATACTTTATCGGGAAAATCCAAAAACCCCATAAAATTCGAGGTTTATTAGTTTGGTTTTGATTTAAAAATTAGACACAAATGATTTGGTTTGGTATTTGTAAAACCCGAACCAAGCCGAAAAAACTCAAGGTTGAAAAACCCAAAAAAACTCGAATTTTATTAGTTTGAATATTAAAATCTTAAATATTAATTACATTTCATAACACACATAAATATATTAAGAGACTGTTTGACATTATTGTTGGAAGGTCAGAAGTTTTTTTTTTTTTGAGAAAAAACACTTTTTTGAAAAATTAAGTGTTCGGCAAATCCTTAAAAAATGTGTTTAAATGGAAGCCGAAACAATTTTTCTGTTGTTGGAAAGAAACTAACAATTTCTAGTTTTTAAAAATAGCAAAAGCAGAAAATTATTTTTTACGACTAAAATATTCCTTACATACATACATATTTATACCGCTTATTAATTAATTAACATATCTCATAAGTTCGGTTAATTTTCATTCAGAAACTTTATTTTTTATTTTTATATAATAAATTTTTAATTTTATTTATGTTTTTATATTATTATTATTATTTATATTTTATATTGTATATATTATTTTACGTATTATTATACAAAATTATAAATAAAAATAAGAAGAACATTTTTGCAGGATTAAAAAAAGAGAAAAAATTAAAATTAAAGATTTAGACCCTCTCAAAAAAGTAATTAATAACAGATTTTTATTTTCTTAATTTATGTATTATTTTATTTTTATTTTTATTTTTTAAAACTTAGAGTATTATAACAAAAAAAGGATAATAGCTAAGATTGAATCCAAAAGAATAGATTTCAAATAACAAAAAGTTTCCTCTTTTCAATATTTTTCAACAATATTTATCTATGTATAATATTGATTGAAAATTTGAAGAATGGCAAGGAGATGAGAGTCCTAAAAGTATAACGGAGGGTATTTAGATACCATTTACAATAGTTCGGGGGTATAATTGTCCTTTTTCCCTTAATTAATTAATATATCTCATAAGTTTGGTTGATTTTTATTCAAAAAAAATTATTTATTATTTTTATATAATAAATTTTTTATTTTATTTATGTTTTATATTATTATTTGTATATTATATTGTATTTATTACTTTATGTATTATTTTACAGAATTAGAAATAAAAGTAACAACGAAATTTTTATAGGATTAAAAAAGAGAAAAAATAACAATTAAAGATTTAGACGGTAACATCCCGCAACTAGAAAGAGCTAGAATTAGAAAGAGTGATTTTTGGAATTAATGAAAATCTGGAAATTTGACAAAGTTAAGTTAAGATTGAATTTTGGGTCAGCTTCAAACGACCATAACTCCTAGCTCAGAATTAGTTAGGTATGCTACAAGATGCCATAGGAAATATCTTTGAATTATCTTTCCAACGTCACCGAGTTTGATCAGTTTCGAGTTTGTATGAGTGAGATATGCCTAATTGAAGTTGGGTTGTCGAGGTAAGGAAAGTCAAAACCAGATTTTAGAAGGGTATTGGGGTCTTTTCACTACCCAATTAATTAATTTCGTTTTAAGTAATTAAGTTGGGGTCTAAACTGATTGGATTCAGTTTACGCTTTTGAAATTACAGTTAGGGTTTTGAGAGAAGAGAAAATAAGAGGAGAAGAGACACGAAATCGTCAAGTTCTTGAAGCTAAGATCGTGGATTTCGTCAAGGGGGGATCCCTACGAAGTATGTGAGGCTTTCATAGTGTTGGGTTCGTTTACCCATGCGCCAACCATGTTTATTTCAGCGAAATTCGTTCTAGAAAGTTGAAAGTTGAAAAATCTTGAATGGTGTTCGTGAAATTGGCTTTCGTTCTTAAGTTAGGTTGAAATTGAGGAGTTCCTTGAGGTTATAATTTTGTTTCCTTGAGTTGTTTGAGTTAGATTCTTGTGTATACATACTGGTTATCTGAATCTAAAGGGAAATTGAGAAAAAGAACTGAGTTTAAGTGAATTGGGGTTAGAAAACAAAGAAGGAACAAGTCAGGCAAATCTGGGTACCAGGTCCACGTCGCAGACCTATTCCTAAGAATTGACAAAAAAATTCTCCACATCGCGGAGTGGTCACGGACCGTTCTGCCTTAAAATTTATTTTCGTGACCAAATAATTAAATGCATCTCCGCGTCGCGGACTTGCTTCCAGACAGTGATTTCTTGATTGTTTCTCATGTTTAACTATCTAAAAACACTCCTAAACATCATAAGATCCTTCCTATCACAAATCACCATCCTTGAATCCATAATTCAATTCAAGGAAAGTTAAGAGTCAAGTCAAGAGAAGTTAAGAGCCAAGTTAAGAGAAGTTCATAGAGTGTTCCAAAAGTCTTTTTCAAACGTTTTAACTTTGTTTTAAGACTTGAATTTTGAGTTGAGTAAAGAGTAAGAGTTGAAGTTCATTTCTTCAAAAGAGTATATGGGACTATGTATTCCCAAAGAGTTTAAAACGCTTTCACATTTAAAACAATAGAGGAAACTTTGATTTCCAAAAGAGCCTTTGAGCTAGTTTTTCAGTAAAGAGTAAATGCTTTTACAATTAAGCAAGAGAGGAAACTTTGATTTCCAAGAGTTCCTTTGAGCTAAGTTTTGAGCAATTATTTCAAACCATATAGTTATGTTTTTAAACATATTGAGCTAGTATATTTTGGGAGTAGTATTGAACACCGATATGGGGGAGAGTTCATGTCACGACCCAGACCGTCGTGATAGGCACCCACACTAACCATCTGGTGGGAGAACCACTACCACAACCCAAACTAAGCAACTAAACCAAAACTAAGGCAATTAAGTTGCGGAAACAAATTAATTAACTAAACTAATGCGAAAATTCAACCCCTAGAACCTGAAAGTCAATGTACCAAAACTCTAACAAGATTCATAAGTCTAAACGAGAAAATAATCTAAAGAACTAGTCTAAGTCCGAATATGATGGACTAGACAAAAAGAGAACTCAAGGCAGCCTGGAAGAACTGGCTCACCTTTGAATTAGAATAGGCGATCACTGATCTTCTAAACAAGGTCTGTCAATAGCTGCCGGAAGATGCCCTGTACTCAACAAAAATAAGAGCAAGTGCAGTATCAGTACACAACCACTGTGTACTGGTAGGATCACGCGATTATCCCACTAAGTGTAACATACATTAGTCAATACAACAATCAAATCACATGTACATATCTAACATATACAATATCATCAACATATACAAACAATGAACAACTTCACGATTCTCACATATCACAATTATATCAATTTAGAGCAACATACCGTCTTCCAATATAAATCATCATTAGATATGAATGAACTCATCACAAGTAGATACACAACACAATTCAATGGTCCTCTCACGGAACCCAATTCAATGGTCCTCTCATGGAACCCAAACCCAAACAGTTAGCATGCCGGAACGTGGCAATTCGATCCAAGTTAGTTATGCGGAATGTGGCAGCCAATCCCATATTTATGCCAGAACATGGCAACCGATCCAAGTTAGTGTGTCGGATCGTGACACCCGCCTATTCAACAAACCACAATCACAATCATACAACAAGAGGTGATTCATGACATACAATTATTCAATTATCCCCATTTACAACAAGTGTGATCAACAATGCAGCATTCGCATACATATATTTATCATAATGAAGCAAGGACAAACATACATCACACAATCATAGAATCACAACCATCACCTACCTCGAATCCAAGCTTGAATCCCCTAAGGAACTTGAATCTTCCCTTTCCGGATTCCTTCTGCTTATTCTAGGTCTACAAACAACAATTTATATGCAAGGATCAACAATCAAAGGTCTAATTATCCGGATTATAACAAACTCAATAACCCTAGACCAAACCCAAGATCTGAATACCCAATTTAGGGTTTTTTCCACCATAAATTCTAGATCAAAACCCTCCCCCATCGATAATGACCCACTAGATTACGTTCTACGGATCGAAAAATAGATTCGGGGAGTTAAAACCTTACCTTTAGCCTCAAGAATGGTGAAAAATGGTCAAGAAGTCGCCTGGGGTCGTCTTCTTAGCTCTAAGAATCGAAAAGTGTCAAATAAAGTCATTTAGGGGTTTATTAACGACTTTAAGTTGCGTCTGGCCCGCCATGGCGGACCCATCCCGCTACAGCGGTCCCACTCTGGCGGCCTACATGGAGACAAAATGTTACTTGTTCACGCTAAGATCATTTTCGGGAGTTCTACTCGCCCAAATTCGATTCTGTAAAGTCGTACAGGTTCCTTAACGTTTTAGCTATCTACTCATGTGGTCCAAATCATAATTAGATCTCTCATTAATTACCAGATTTCCCTACACCTTAATGACTTCGATTTCATCCAAATTTGGACAAGGTTGGGAAATTCCAAGTTACTGCAAAAAAGTTTTCTGGCCCCAATTCTTTCTTCATTGACTTTTCCCTAACAACAGAATCAGGTCGTTACAGTTCAGACAACTCCCAGCCCCCGTAATTTATGTAGCCATCATGGGTAGAAAAAGGTTATATTTTTTAGATGATTCCTTAGTGCTTTTTAGCATAGATTAGTGGATCCACTTAGTAGTCAGGTTCTATGCCCTTGGCAAGGTATAGGACGGCCCTGGCAGCGTGAGGCAAAACGTTGTATCATCACAATAGCTCTTAAGTGATGGTTGTCGGTTAGAGAAACTCCCACAATAGTATTATTTTGTATTTTTATATACATTTCAGAGTTATATTGTATCTTTGCATACACATCAGAGTTACTATTGTATTTCTAAATACACAGAGTTGTTATCCATGTTTTAAAAAGCTTTTCTTTATATTGCACTTGTTTATACTTCTTTATTGAAATGAGTTCAGTTGAGTTGAGTTCAGTTGAAACCAGGTTTGTTCTTAAGTTCCTTTCAAGTTTATGTCTTATTTTAGAATCCCCCCCGCATGCTCGTACATTCAATGTAATGATGTCATTTGGCCTGAATCTTTTTATGATGCAAATACATGTAACCAGGATCAACATCCAGTGCTTCATTGATCCAGTTGAGCATTCAAAGTCTTGTGGTGAGCCTCCTTGCTTTCCAGAGGATCCCCCTTTTATTGCTTTCAGTATTTTTGTTCATTAGGATGTCGTGGGTCTTGTCCCGACATCCATCTCAGTTGTTTAGAGGTTTCATAGACAGTTAGTGCTGTTAGTTCTTGAGTCTTTTTATTTCTTGTTTTGATGATTGAGACTTGAGTTGCCACTTTGGCCGGGGACTTTTATTTTAATACATTCTAAGTTTATTATTGAGCAGTTCAGTTTACTTTTTAAAGTATTTATGTCATGAGTAAGTCTTCCGCTGAGTAAGTAAGCCAGACCAAGGGTTTGCTTGGGGCCAACAATGATTTTCGAGTGTCAGTCCCGCCCAGAGTGTAGGCTTGAGGCGTGACATAGACCCTCCCAAAAAAGTAACAAATAACAAAATTATCTTTTCTTAATTTACGTATTATTTTGTTTTAATTTTAATTTTTAATACTTTAGAGTATTATAACAAAAAAATGATAATAGCAAAGATTGAATAAAAAAAAATAGGTAACAAATAACAAAAAAATTTCTCTTTTCAGTATTTTTCAACAAAATTTATCTATGTACAATATTGATTGAAAATTTGAGTATGTACATTTTAAATAATTAAATTTAAAATATAATTAAAGTTTATGTATTAGATGTTTAAAATAGTTTCTCTCTATAAAATAATCTTAATATTAACAACACATTGATACTTGCCATTTTTTGTAATTTAACTCTCAAAAACATTTTTTAAAGAAAATTAGCCGAACACAAATTATTATCAAAAGTACTTTTCAAATGAATTTGCCAAACACAAATCGTTTTTTTTTTTTTGAAAAACACTTCTAAAAATAAGCAGTTTTTTTTGCAGCAATGCCAAACAGGTTCTAAGTAACAAAACGAGCCAATAGTGCTAAATCGAGCCGGCTTAACTAGCCTGCACTTTGACTGAGCCGAGCCGATTTTCGAGCTGGCTTGACTCTATGTGCAAGCCTATGTGATACCATTAGATTTAGCACAAATAATTTTTAAAAAATAAAAACTTTTTAAATTTGTGGTTCGAACTTTTCTTTACCATTTGTGTAACTACAACTATTTCATTAATGTTGAAATAATATTTTAAAGTTAAATTCTTTCTAATAACAAGAACAGACTCCATAAATTGAGATAGAAGAAATATAAAATATAACAAAAATAATACCTCAAAAGACGTATTAGAAATAAATAAAAAATATCATAAAATTACAAAAAAAAAAAAATTACCTTCAAATTTAGTTGTCACTAATTTTTAATGGATATAATTCCATAAATATTTTCTCTAAGACTATAAATACTAACTTCTGACAAATTAAGGGACCAAAACTATTCAATGCATACTTAGGGGAATATTTTAAATCTATCCTCGAACATAAGTATTGATTTTATAATTTTCTCTTAAAATTAGTACCAAAATGTATCCATACTTTAAACATGTGATTTTTAAGGCAAAAAAAAAAAACACAAAAATTTCCTCAAATATTTTTCAAAACTCCTACACGTATTGACACATATTTATAGCCAATCCCCACTTTACACGTAATATTTACATGATGACATGGCACTCTAAACTTTTTCTTTATAAATATATATAAAAAATGTTGGAGGAATGAATCAAAAACATTTTGTGTTCAGACAAATATGGCAAAGAGTGGCATTTTGGTAATTGTTTCAGCTCTTGTTGTTCTTGCAGTTTGTGGTGTTTTTGCTGAGGAGAAGGAATATGTGTTGACTTTGGACCATACTAACCTCACTGAGACTGTTGCTAAGCACAACTTCATTGTTCTTGAATTCTATGCACCTTGGTAAGTAATCTGCTGTTTTTTTTTTCTTGAAGAAAGTTCATTTTTTTGCTGTTTTTATTTTTGGTTCTTGAATCTGTATGTGCAGAATGTAATGAATGATTGGATGAAAGGGGTTTTGTTTTTTATCTGTTCTTTTGTTATTTTGGTGAATTTTTGCTGTAATTTTTTGGTTTTCACAAGCTGTGTGAGGAATGCATCAAGATCAGCTCTTGATGTTAATTTGTCTTAAAGGGTTTATCAAGGACCCCTTTTGCTCTACTTTGCTGTTCCTTTTTTTTTTTTTTTTTGAAGTTTTATCTTTTTGCTGGTTTATCTGGTTTTAGAAACTGTATGTGCAGAAGATAATCAATGACTAGTTCTTTTTCTTTTGGGGGGTTTAAGGTTTTGTTCTGTAAAGGGGTTTTGTTTCTGATTTTTTTTGTTTTCTGAATCTTTTGAGTAGTTGAGGGATTTCATGATTGGGTGTTTTCTTGGGGTTAAAGGTTTTTTTTTTTTTTGTAAAAAGCTTGGTTCTTTTTTATTTGATTTGCTGTAATTTTGATTTACACATTGACTTGAATTTTCCTGAAAGGGTTTATCAAGGATCCTTTCATTGATGGATGTATTTGGTTATGTGGATTGATTGAGGTTTTAAGGCTTTTTTTTGTAAAAAGCTTGTTCTTTTAATTCATGTTTGCTGCTTTTTTTTTGTTCTAGAATCTGGATTTGCTTGAAGAGTTCTGGGTTATGAGGTTTTTCTGTAAAAAGCTTCTTTTTTATTAATATTTGCTACTTGTTTTTTGGTTTTAGAATCTCTATATCCAGAATTTTAAGAAGAAAAAGAAAGCAATCTTGATTTGTTTGTGTTCTGTATTACTGCAAGTTAATGGTTTTTCATTTCTGTGACTATCATAGGAAAGCGTTTGCTTGTTGATCTGACTGGTTAATTGGAATGTAAAATCTATTTTTGTATTTTTGTGTATGTATTTGTATTTTTGTCAAGAGGCTCCAGTGATCTGTGTTAATAAGTGATTCTTTAAGCCAAATAGTCTTGTTATGTGTAGTGGTGGATCTAATGTTATGGTACCAGGTTCATCTGAACCTAATAGTTTCGACTTGGAGCATAATTTTATATGTAAAAATTCACTAAAATTGCAATAAATAGTAGACATGAACCCATGAAAGAGATAGTGAGTCTATGCTGATGACATGCTTGAGATGATTGTATTAACAGCTTGCATTAGTTTCAATCTTTTCTATGGTATCAATTCCCATGGTTTTAAATTGTTGTCGAAATGCTTATTTAGTTATTCTTTGACATGAAAAACTTTGACTTTATGAATAACTGTTAATATACTTGCAATTACAGGTGTGGACACTGTAAGAATCTTGCTCCTGAGGTACTACTTTCTTCTATAAAGTGCTTAATAAAGGAAGGAAGATCATTTTTCTCCGTCATTATGTTTTTCTTGGCATTTTCAACCTATGCAACTGATTTTTGATAAATTATGTTTCTTTCCAGTATGAAAAAGCTGCCTCAGAGCTGAGTAGTCATGACCCTCCAATTGTTCTAGCTAAGTATGATGCAAGTGATGAAGCCAATAGAGAACTTTCAAAACAGTACGAGATCCAGGGTTTCCCAACTATTAAGATCTTGCGGGATGGAGGAAAGAAAGTTCAAGAATATAACGGTCCTCGTGAAGCAGCTGGTATTGTATCCTATTTGAAGAAACAAGTGGGTCCTGCATCTGCTGAAATCAAGTCGAAGGAGGATGCCACAAACCTTATTGATGAGAAAAGTATCTTTGTTGTAAGTGGTGATACTTTTGATTGTTTCCTCGTCATTATGGAAATTTATTCTCAGCATGCCATAGCTTCTTGCTGTCTAAAATCTGTTCATGTTTCTTTAGGTTGGTATATTTCCAGACCCCTCCGGAGAGAAATTCGAGAACTATTTAACACTAGCTGAAAAACTGCGAGGCGAGGTCGATTTTGCTCACACTGTTGATGCTAAACACCTCCCTCGGGGTGGACCAGTCAACAAGCCCACTCTTCGTCTTCTAAAGCCATTTGATGAACTCTTTGTTGATTTTGAGGTATTACAGTTGTCTGTGTATAATTTTGTCTTTGATACTCATTGTATTATGGTTATGAGTCTCAACTCTTGTCCTATAGTATCATCTTTTAATTGGCCGTATGATTATACTTGCAGGACTTTGAAGTCGATGCAATGGAGAAGTTCATTTCAGAATCTAGTATTCCTATTGTTACTATTTTTGACAATGACCCAAACAACCATCCTTATGTTAACAAGTTCTTTGAAGGCACCAACGCCAAGGTACTTGATTCTGCGAGCTGTAATGCTTCAATTTAACCTTATATTTCAACGTCAAGCAATTCTAGGATTTTCTCATGAATTTTACAGTTATAATTTGGTACCTGTATTATTTTGTTTTTATTTACTAATATTTGACAATTAACTTCAAATTAAGGTATTGATTTGTTATTTTGACATTTGCAAATCTACAGGCATTGCTATTTGTGAACTTTAGCTCTGATTTTGATGCTTTTAAGTCCAAGTACAACGATGTTGCTGTGCTTTACAAAGGGGATGGGGTGAGCTTTCTCTTGGGTGATGTTGAGGCTGGTCAAGGTGCTTTTGAGGTTGGTTAGAATTTTCAACTATCTGATTAGCTTTCATTTTATCCATGATCACATATAAAGGTATGCTGAACATTCGTTTTATTTGGAATTGCAGTACTTCGGACTGAAGCCGGAACAGGCACCTGTGATCATCATAATGGACACTGAGGAACAGAAGTATGTTAAGGACCATGTGGAACCTGATGCTGTTGCTGCTTATTTGAAGGATTACAAGGTGATGCATCCTCTTCTTTTTCTTGGATATATTTTGGAATAAAGATTGTGAACAATATTCTGCACTGAAGGGAAGGCTGACTAACCTTTTTCCTTTTATTTTCCACATTGTTACAGGATGGAAAACTGAAGCCACATGTGAAGTCACAGCCCATCCCTGAAGTCAACGACGAACCTGTTAAGGTGGTTGTTAGGGATACCCTCCAGGATATGGTTTACAACTCGGGAAAAAACGGTGCGTGTCTGTCAATGTTTTAATCTTTTTTTGATGTCTTGGATGGGAAAGAGTTGTTTCTTTGTTGCACCATTTCGTGCTGCCTCTTTGGTGTTTACTTGCATTTGTTTACTAGTGTGTAAGGTTGTGATGAAGAGTTGGATGTCATAAATTAACTGATTGTGGAACTTAGAGTAAAAATTATACGTAGTAGGAGAAAGAGGGAGCAGTCATCAGCTTATTGCCCGTGGGTTTGACTATTAACAATAATTGTGCTCTCCTAAATTATTATTCTTTTGGTCTGCTCAGTGCTGTTAGAGTTCTATGCACCTTGGTGTGGCCACTGCAAGAGTCTCGCTCCAATTTTGGATGAAGTGGCTGTATCATTTGAAAGCGATCCTGATGTTCTCATTGCAAAACTGGTAAGAACTTTTTCATAAACTAAACAAGGATATTTGATGCATGTATCTACTTCATCCTTTGTTACATTAAGTAACGGCATAATAATCAGAAAGAATGTATAGAACTAGAATCGGGTTTTTAGCATAAAAATCAGAAAGAATGTAGTGGACATTTGATCTTTTATGTTACAGATTCGTTGTTCAAAAAATGATACGCAGAGAAGAGAAATTTAGTTTACTGATTTTTTAGTAGAAAACGAGACGTAAAGTGTATCAAAAAAGAAGGTTTGTATGGCTTAAACACGTGTGTAGATATCTACAAGAGATGAATGCATTAGCAGTTGGTTACTACCTGTAATGCGCAGGACATGTATTAGTTGTGTTTGTCATTGGTCATTTCCTCATCTACTTCCTCATTTACAGGATGCAACTGCAAATGATCTCCCTAAAGGTGACTTCGATGTTCAGGGATTCCCTACCATGTACTTCAGATCCACCTCTGGTAACTTGTCACAGTACAATGGTGAGAGAACAAAAGAGGCTATCATCGAATTTATCGAGAATAATCGTGACAAGCCTGCTCAGTCAGACTCTGCCAAAGTTGATTCAGCAAAGGATGAACTTTAGAGGTTTGATTCTCTTCCTTAAAGCATCAATTATGATATCTGCCATTATTGATAATGATAGTCAACAGAATTAGTGTCATGCTTGTTGAGTACAATCTCGTCCATCGTTTGGGAACTAAGGAAGGGAAGGAATTCCGAAAGAGGGAAAATGTTGAAGAAAGTCTGAGAAATACTGTTTGATTTGGCAGAAAATAAGTATATTTTAACATGACCAATGTTTTCCCTTGGTGGTGTCACAACTTTGAAAAAGAAAAGGGAAAACCTCCTATTCTTCATTTTTCTTCCTTTAGTTTCAAACTGAAGGTAAAAATGTAACAAATTTCTCTAGTCTCTTCATTTTTGTTTGAAAAACGCCACATTTATCCGTCCACCTTAACTCTACCCCCAACCACCACAAAGAAATTTGAAGAACAACACGCCCATAAGCTTGCTAGCTCTCCGTCTACAAATTTTTAGTATGATTTTCCTTTCATTCCTTGTGCTACAGTATTTGTAATGTAGATTGATCTTCTCTTGTTCAGGACTCTAGGAACATTGTGTACTGGTGGATTCAAGTTTTGTTGGAAGCATTGTGTTCTGGTGGATTCAACCTCCCACCCGGCCCTCTTTCCGGACTGCTGCTCTCCCAATGCACTCTTCGCTTCCTATGCTTCCCTTGTAGTTCTTGGAGCTTTTCAGCGCCAATAAAACGGTTGTATGTATCCATTTTGTGTATCGAATGCAGTTGGAATATTATGAGTTATTATCTATTGAGAAGTTCTCCAACTTTAGTATCAGCAGTTCTAGGTACCTTCTTGTCCCAGAATGCTTCTTCGAAGTTTACAGTTTCTTTGATGACAAGTTGCAACGTTTGTCTAATGGGTTTTGGCTGTAACATACCTTTGTTACATAGCATAGTACAAGGGTGAATAGGTTAAAATCTCCGTAAACTATCATTATTTTGCGAGTTTCATACCTTTTAAATGTTGGATGAGAAGTCATAAAATGAGGTCAAATGGCACAAAGGGACTTCTATGAAGAGTTTGAGTTGTTAGAATATGTGGACTAGGCCCTAATCTGTTCATCCACTAGACCAATAAATAACAATAGCCTTTAGTCAATGACGGTGATGGATTTAGAATTTTCATTAGGATGGTCCGAAATATAAAAAATAAGCATATGAAGAGGTCAAAGGAGTTCAATATATATGTAAAAATTAATTTTAACTATATATAAGTGATGTAATTTTCTACTGAATACGAAGTTCGAAACCACGTTGACTCTTGATAGTATAGGTCTCTAACACATCGCAAGTAAAATAGCCTTGCCATGTCTCTATCATTTATATTCTATGAGCTCAATTTATGTAAAAACAAGATTGGTTCATGCCTTTAAAGCTCAACAATCTCATGTTCAAATTGAAAAAGGCACAAGCACAATATAATTATACCCAAAATAGCGATACATGTTTCAGTAAGCACTCGCCCCATCTTATATTCTCGTTTCAAAATGTCATCTTACTAAATAAAAAAATCCAAAATAAGTGTTACTTTAAAAATTCAAGACAAAATTAGCATGTTTTTTCAAATGTACAAAAACTAAATTACAATAAAGTCGCAAAAAATATAGTTTTGAATTTTTTTCTCTTGTTTCATTCACATTTTTTCTTTTTATTTCTCATATTTTTACATTAAAGAATGATGGAAAACAATGAAATAAGAGTAAAAACTCAAAAAAAAAAAAAATTGAAATAAGAATTAACTCAAATGATAATAATTAAAGAAGTCCAAAAATAATTTACATGTGCAAATGGTCAAATATATCTCTAAACTTGGCTAGAAGGATCATATATATTCCTACATAAAATTTATTTAAAATTAAAATAATTTTTTTCACTGATTAGATGAAAAAGGCTATATATGAGTCACATTTATAACGATAAGGATATATACGAGCTACTTTTATAACACTGATACTCTCTCCGTTTCACAAAGAATGACCTCCTTTCCTTTTTAGTCAGTTTCAAAAAGAATGACCTCTTTCCTTTTTTGGTAACATTTTACTTTTTGCTTTCCACGTGGCATGTTTAAGACCACAAGATTAAGGACAATTTTATACATTTGACATAACTTTAATTTAGGACCACAAGATTCAAAAGTCTTCTTTATTTACTTAAACTCCGTGCCAAGTCAAAACAGGTCATTCTTTATGAAACGGAGGGAGTATATCACTTCTAGATGACAAAGTTGAGTTGACTAATGACACGAAGAGCATGTGTTGACTTTGGACCAGTCTAACCTCACTGATAGTTTTGCTAAGCACAAGTTCATTGTCCTTAATTTTTATTCACCGGAGTAATTAATCCATTTTTCAAAGTTCATTTTTTATTGCTTATTTTTTTGAGAATCAATCATGGTTAGAAATAAAGGTTTTTTTCGCTGCGAATCAGGAGAAAGTTGTGCTATAGAATATGATTTTTTTCATTCATTTTCAATCGATCCAACTCACTAGAAAAATGTAGTATGGAAAACAGTTTATCAATGAAATAGTGAAAACTTCCTAGTTTTTTCGTCTGAAATCATTACTATTTTTTTCTTTGCTAACCGATTCAATCAAACTATGGAATAGTCATGAACCTTTTTCAATGAAAATTTTCAGCGGGAAAATAGTAATTTATTAGTAGTGAATGCTTTTTAATTTCTTCTTATTCTTTTGGGTTTAAGCTTCTTTAGTTTCAACGATTTGAAATATTTAATTTTATAAAAAATTCAAATATTTTTTAAAGTTATTTTAAGTAATCTTAGTTGATCTTTATAATTTTTAAATAATAAATATATTTCATATAATTATGTATATAATTAGTACATTTTACAAAATATTCAAAAACTATTTCAAAAAGATTTTATTTTTAATTAAATATCTTATTAAATTAGTTTAGTTTAAGTTGGCTTATATTTTTGAATTAATTAGTTTATATTTAGATTAATTATTTTATTTAGTTAAAATTAAGAAGCTCACTATTTAATCTTATCTAAATTCGTCTTGTTTAAGATGCGACCAAATTTGAATAATTATCTCAATTTGGTTATTTTTAATCTCAGTTGGCTATTTGGCCAAATCCTTAATTGCAAATGGAAAAATTACATAAGTGAAGGTCTTTTATTTAATAATTACCACTTTTAAGTATATTTTTAATTTATTACCATTTTTGTCAACTTTTAGCTATACTTACTTAAAACAATTTTGTTCCTTTAAACTTAGCAAAAAGTGCTGCCATTCACACCTTTTAGCAATACTGTCATTCAGCCAAATTTTTATATATGGTTAAAAAAATAATGTTGACAAATATCGTAAATATTTTTTAAAAAGTGTACACGTAAGTGATTTTCCCTAAATTAAATGGGCCAAAGCCCATCCATTTTGTAGTTCTTTTGTTAGTTTAGGACAGGTATGGGCCAAAGCCCAATAGATCTAAATTTGGGCAACGGCCCAAATTTGAATTATTTATTTCTTTACTTCTTGATTTATTTGTTTATCGTATTAACAAACCCTTTATTTGATTTAGATTAATTTAATCAAATTCCCCAAAAGATGATTTACATTCTTTATGTTAGTTTATTTTAATAAAAAAAATTATTTTTATCAACTCTTATACTTTTATTGAATATGTTTAGTCAAAACTTTTTATTTATTCTTCAATTAATTTTAAATAGTTTTCATGTTTTAATTGACCAAATTGGTTCAAATTATAATTTTTAAAAATGATTCAAATAAATTTTAATTAATCTAGTTTCTGTTAAAATTCTAATCACTTGTCGTTAATTCAAATGTTTCAATTAAGATCCTCTTTTCTTAAAAATCAAAAAATATTCTTTGTTTAACTATTTTTCAAGCTAATATTATAAATTATTTTTATAATCAGTTTTCTAAAAAATAGTCAAAATATATTCTAACCAAGTCGTAGGATAACCGCGTGTTAGCGGACACTTCAAATGCTTTAAAAACCTTCTTGAAGTGTAAATGAGAACCACTTACCCATTTTCTCTAGATTTTTAAAGACTTAATCTGTTAGAGTCTTTTTAAATTATTAGTTTTCTTAATTTCTTTAAAAAATTAAGTGGCGACTCTTTTCTAAGTATATTTCTCAAATTGTTTTATACTTAGAACATTTCAAAAGTGATTTTTTCTAAAGATAATAAAAATTACGGCATAACAATTGAAGAATATGGTGATGCAAAATGTATCACCAGTTCAAATGAAGTAAAATCCATAAGTGGGTATGTGTTTATACTTGGTGGAGGAGCAGTCTCTTGGAAATTATCTAAACAGACATGTATTGCTCACTCTACAATGAAATTTGAATTTATTGCCTTAGGTAAGGCTGGTGAAGAAGTTGAATGACTACAAAATTTCTTAGAGAATATTTCATTCTGGCCCAAACATGTGGGACATATATTTATACATTGTCAAGAAGCAATAGGTAGAGCAGAGAGTGTCATGTATAATGAGAAATCTCATCATATACGACGGAGACATAATATTGTAAGACAATTGTTCTCTAGTGGAATTATAACAATTGATTATGTAAAGTCAAGGGATAATGTATCAGATCCACGAACAAAAAGCCTAGTGAGAGAGACAGTTAAAAGATCAGCTAAGGGAATGGGTTTACGGCATAGGACAAGTCATCATGGCAGTAACTCTATCTAGCAGACTAGAGATCCCAAGAACTAGGTTCAAGGAGAAAATAAAGTTGTGACTGACGGTTCGACATTGTCAATAAACTCAATCTATTCTCATGATGAAGACACTGTTTAGGAACAAGGTTAAAACATTAAGATTTGTTAACAAGTTAATAAAGCTTAAAGTTTTTAATGATTTGCTAAGTTTGACAGATTTGACTAAATAATGTATTTACGCGATGACACGGTTAGAATTCACCTATGTGAGTGTGAAGTGTAAGCCGTTTCAAAGAGAATTATTGCAAAAATTATATTCTCTATACACTAATGAAACCAGGAGGTGTTCATGGCTGAAACGAACACAATCGTAAGAACCATAAATGGTAAAGTATTGATTGTGTGACATATGATTGTCTAGGTATACACCAAAGCTCGACGGTTCAAAGATATCACATCTACCGATTGATCGAGTATATCCGACATATATTCACTACGGAAAGTTTAACGAAAAACCTACTTATCCCGATGCAATTGATTCTTGCTTGTAAAGTAGACACTTGTTCGTGCATTCCTTTACGTTATAACTATTTCCCACTCATGTGGGGGATTGTTGGGTATATAGTAAGAATTAATGGGAAATGAAGGGAAGATGAAAAGAGGAATTTGAAGGATTCTCTTATGCTTTAGTAAGAAAAAGCATTTCTCCCTCATTAGTGGTGGAAAGAAAAGTTAAAGTGTCTAAATAGAGAAACAATTCTACTAGTTGTAAAAGGGTTGGAAAGAGGGATCCCTCACGCTGTTGTCGTCGTCGCTCGCGCGGCTTCGACTTTGACTTTGGAAAATGATCGATCGAGAGATTATTTTTTGGACAAAATTTGTTTTGTTTATTTAGTTAATTATTTAATTAATTAATTAAATTAAATTAAATGGCCGAAGCATTTTTAATTATTTAAATAATCAGCCGAAACAACCCAACCCAACTCGGATCCTGTGACCCGTGTTTTGAAACGTCTTCTCCATTTTATTTGAATTTTTCATCGTTGGAAACGATTGTTCTGAAAGGTTGTAACTTTCAGGAACAACTATATGACCGTTCTGGTAGGTTGTAAACTTTCATGAATAGTCGTGTGGTTTCTGAGAGGTTGCAAACTTTTGGAAACAGTGCTTCTTGGCTATAAATATAAAGCAATGCTTGTCCGACTCCACAATCATTTTTTCTGCATTTGACTCTCCTTTGCATTTGTTCAACCCATATATCAACCCCTCAAGTCCAACAAACACATCGTCTTGGACATCAGTATCACCATTGTAACTACCTAAACAAAATCTGTTTTCATCTCGGGAGACACCACTAAATTGCGCTGCTGATTCTCCTTTCTGCTAATACCATATATATTCAGTTTAAACCAACCTGAAAAAAGAGGAACCGAATTGCATCTAACATAACGAGGCATACGGTAATGACCCACAAATTCTCTTAAGCCACTCACTAATTTCATAACTTTGCTTACCAGTTACCACAAGTTAACAGTCTGGTTTCAACATATGTGCAAGACGAAAAGTTAAAAGTTACATCTTAGGATAACGACAACTGAAAATCACATTTCATAATAAATAGAAATTTCAATATTTAATTAATACACCCAAAATACCTTTGCATATCAAAGCAATAATATCTCGGTTTGCCAATGTCTGTGTCGAAGTTGGCATCCACGCCAAAGAAATGCCAGGCAACGTCTAGTTGCGCCAGCCTGGGGTCTGATTGGGTGCACTACTAGCACATCTAGCAAGCTCTTCATTTACTGGGGTCTGATTGAGCGCACGACTGGTGCGTCACACCAGACCTTTATTTATTGGGGGTCTGATTGGGCCCACTGCTGGCGTGCGACAATAGACCTCCATTTATTGGGGGTCTGATTGGGCGCGCCACCCCAGCCCATGAGAAATACTGACAATGCACAAGTTATTGCATGAGAAAATGATGATTTTGTAAAGTAAAAGAAAAGATACTTATAACAACAATATCCATGGAGAAAGCTCAATATGAATTTTTTAAACTCAACAATGGAGAAAACAAACTCAATATCAAACATCCATGGAGAAACCAAAGTTTGTTGAGCGAGTGACAGAGAGTGAGTAGTGTGTGGCCTTTGTCTGTAGGTTAGGCTTCTATAGGGTAGGCTGTCAAATGACACTGAAATATTTCCTGCATGACAAAAATAATTAATGCCATGTTTTACAATTTATATTCACTAAAATTAAGTCTACTTTCGATTGGTATAAACAATCGAATTTTATGTAGTTTTTACATTTTTTTTACTTAATAAATACATTTAAAATGCTTACATATATGACAACACATTTATTTAATAAATTAGGCTAGGATAAATGGATAGGCAGTATCACATTGGTGTTGTGACCATTTGTTTGATGGTTGACAAGATCAGTAGTAACATCAATTTATTTGGACACCAATTTTCAACTACACAAACATTATAAAAAAACATGAAATTACCTATGATAATTTCTAGCTGCTAGGCCATCACTAAAAAACTAGCTAACTCATTTTTTTTTTGTAATTCATCGCTGAGATTAACATAAAAAATTTATTATTAGCTACGAAATTTTCTTCATCGCTAATTTTTTTTATTTTCTAGCCGGGATGTGTACACTACAATGATGTTCGTCAATCAGTTTTGTTTATTGTTTTATCCCTCTTGATATCAACCCCGAGTCATTTTTGATTGGTTTCGAGTTTTGAGTGAGAAGTTGTGAATTGTGGAAAATTTAAAGTTTTGAAAGGCTAAAGTTGTTAAAAAGTGGTTTTCGGTGTCTTTTGGAGTTTCGAGTCTCGGATTGGAATTCCATCGATTCCATTAGTTTCGGAATGTGGAAATTGGTATAAGAGAGTTGTTGATTTCAGATTCAGAATCTTTTTGTGGATTTGAGGTCCTAAGTTGGAAATTGTTGAGATTTTAACCTTTGAGTTGACTTTCGTCAACATTCAGGGTTCGGATGGTCGGATCGGATTTCCTAAAGTTTCGTTGGATTCAAGGGATGATTTTAGGTGTAGAGGAGGTCTTGGTTGAATTTTCAGAGATCCCGAGCTTGATTCTCTTTATGCGTTATGTTTACTTCTTGTGATTTTCACAGGTTTTGGCTTAAGGAGACCTCAAATTCATGTTTCGATGGTTTCATTGAGTCCGAAATGTCGAGTTTAGTCAAGTAGCTAGCATATCTGATTTGTGCCTAGAAATAATTACCAAAATCATTAATCAATATCACCTTAATTATGGTTTTTCTTTGTACGTTTATTTTGTTATCGAATTCAATCTTTTTATCATTTGTTTATTGCGTTTGACAGATTTGACTTTATTAATAGCATTGATGGGAGTTATTTACTTTTTAAAATATTGGTTGGTATTATATGTCCCTATTATTTTATTTTAAGAATGATATACACTGTTTATGGATAATACAAGTTGTATCGATTGTTTTAAGGGAGCTTAAGTAAATCCAACTATTTTAGGAACTAGTTACTTAAATCCATTCTAGTTTGTAATTATTACATATCTTACTAGATTTTGGTGCTTTCAGGTACGTCCAGATACATGGGGTCAAAATTATGTGTAATTTGTTCTAGATACATTGTATTCAAGTAGATTCACATGTATCTGAGATACATAACAAATCTCTCTCGCCTCTCTCCCATCTCACTCGTATCCGAGATACATACAAATACATGTAGTCCCTCTTGAACGGCAATTGAATAGTTTTATATTATATTCAACTGATATTCTAATAATAGGGATAATAAGCATTGTTGTCATTTTAGATGGATTCTATAGTAAGTTCACCCATTTTCCCACAAGAATGAAAACCACATAGTATTATAGTAATTTCAACTGATACCAGGGGCAGATCTACTAAGGCTCGTGGGGGTGCCATGCCACCCACGAGCTTCGGTCGAAACGTGATTTATGTATAGGTGTATATATGTACTATGTGTATAAATAAACAAATGGCACCCACAGAACCAAAAGGCAATGTGGTGCCATTGGTAAAGGGTGAGACTCCCCACCTTCCAGACTCGGGATCGAGTCTCGGAAACAACTTTTTTTTTTTTTAAAAAAAAAAAACCCTCGCAGCTTCGAATAGATGAGGAATTCAGCTTCAACAATGCATATTTTGCAAATTATATTTCCTTTTTTCTTTTTAATTCTAATCAGCTTAGTTTTAATTAGTAATTATTGTTAACTAATTTAATTAATTAATCTTTGATTTTTAATAATTTGTTATTAGTTATTAGTTATTAATTGTTTGATGGAGAAGTGTTAAAAATAGCTTTAAACTATGTCACATTGAATAAAGATATTCCCTATTAATAGTTTGATTAAAAAATGTCCTTACTGTTAATAATTTGTTCTAAAAATGTCTACTATTAATAGTTTGACTCTAAAAATGTCTCTGTTGTTACTTTATTGTGTCAAAAATACACTTTTTCTAATGAACATAATATTTTTTTTATTTTTCTAATAAAATTATTATTTTTAAAGAATCCCTTTCTTGTTTCTTTTCTTTTGAAATCCTTTTAACTAAAAAAAATAAATTGGAAATAGTAATATTTTTCTTATCTCGTTTTGTAATTTAAATAGAATAATATCATATAGTTTTTAAATAATGTCATAGTAACTTCATCTTTAATTTATTTAGATATGATAAAATCCTTTTTTTCTAATAAAATAAAAAAAAGTTTATTTCTTAATCTTTTTAAAATTGATTAAGTAAATATTTTTCTTGTAGCTATCGCAACTGTGGAAATATCATTTTCTTTCTTGAAGTAGATAAAAAAAGAAATATGAAATAAGAGGTGATTAATATTCAAATGATTTGTTTAGTTTGTTACATAGTAAGTGATATATTTACAAATATAAATAATGATGCTTTAATTGACCGTTTTCAAAATATGTAAACTCATCGAGAGCTATTATAAATGAATAATATATATTTATAATATTAGTAAAAAAAAAATTTTTTAAAAGTTATGCTTTATGGATTTTGTGCGGAATCAAAACCTAAGGTTGATTTAGTGATCTAAGCAATGCGTCTACTTGGCCCTCAAAAAGTTCAAATCCTGGATCCGCCTTTGATTGATACGACACCTTGTAGGATAATCCGTTCGCTTTGAAATAGAGAATTTTGTTTTACTGATAGGACACCCTGTCAATAATTGCATTCATACTCATTTAAATGGGGGTTGCAAAATTGTCTGGACATCCTAACAACTTGTATTTTTCATATAATTCTTAGTAGATGACCTTACTTAACATATCATATCATATTATTGGTTCAAAAAGAACATGGTCAACATTAATTAGCATATAACTGATTAAATCACTTGTCAACTCAGACAATACAAATTAAAATGCTTTCAGCTGTCAAAATTCATTCGGAACCAAGAAAATAAAAGCGCAAACAAACAGAAACACCAACTATATATCCTTCTTTTTTCTTCAGCCGCATGTTTGCTTGTGATCCTCATTAATTTTAGCCTTGATCATTCGTTATCCCTTTACCGTTTAGACTTTGTACACCCTTTTTAGTAAGGGTATCTTGTAATTGATGTGTATGAGTAAGGGTATCTTCTAATTGCTGAAGCAACTCCAAATGTACGTCGTCCCAATATGCATCTGTATGACGACATACAGTGGAAGAATACCAGATTTAGAAGATTGAGTTCACAAGTATATATGACATACAGTGAAAGTGAATACAAAGGGGAATGCATAAGAGTGTTGCTGGTGACACTTTTCTTCTTATTGAGCTAACAACTAAAAAGTTCACACAACTTCCCTTATCAACAGAAAGTTATTGAAAATGGATAGCGTGAACCTACGACTGACAAAGCTATATCCCATTCTAATTAAGTTGTTGTCTTAAAGAGAAGAAGAAATCACAAGTGATCAGAGAAATATATAGGAGATGCTTTATTTCTTTGATTTTGCCATTTCATATACTATCGAAATATGTACCGGGCAACTCTTTCAGCAATCAAGCAAAGCGACCGTCTGAGTCTCTACATCCATGTGTATCAAACTGTAGAAGATAAGTGTATCACAGAATTTCACGGTGTTTAATTAGTATGTATAGTAGGAAAACAGTGCAGCGGGATATTTGTTTTGACAGCAAGTGGTCAATATATTTTTCCTGATCGTTGTGTCCATAATTGCCATGATTTGTGGCCCGTCAACTATAGCCAAACTAACTTTCTAATCATCAGATATTTATATTACCAAGCTGGACCTGAAGGTTAATTTGAAAAATAAAGAAAACAAATGTGCATCTTTTAAAGTGTGTGTTTTTAAATTTGTTTTCCCAGTAAAAGAATAGGAAATTGGTGAGAAGAAGCAGGGGAAAAACGGGGAGTTTATATAGTTAGTGTGAAGTTCTGGAAGCGATTTGGATAGTTGGTAGAAATTTGTAGTGGCGTTGGGGCATAGCTTTAAAGACAGGGGAGGAGAGTGTTGGCAGAACACATTTGTGGCGGTGTGGGTGTGTTGGACAAAAGGATAAAGAACGAACTTTGTAAAATTTGTATACAATGCAATTGATAGATAAAAAAAAAAAATCCATTGGAATAGAAATAATCAGTAAAACAGTAGGTAGCAGGGCACATAAATTAATCACCAAAGCACGGATCTACAAATGGGTGAATTTCAAAAGAGTGCATCAATATCATTAAAGAAACACCAAATGTGTAGTTATGTTTGCTGAAAACAACGGTGTGTGAACCGACAAACCATCAGGCAAATTGTGGCTGCACAAATTTAAAGATAAGAGTCTGAGAGACCGTTTATTGCATTTGTATCTGTGGAATCTTCTATGCCATTGATAGCTTCAATTTCAAGCAATCGTTTGTTGGGAATAAGAACAAAGAGTTGCTGCAATGGTCTCTTTTTATCGGAAGTTATGTGTTATTGTGATGTCTGAATATCATATCAATTATTGGATTATTAAGTACAAAGCGACATTGTTGGGAAGATGGTGGGGGATGAAGTTGAGTGAGGAGCATACCTGATGAGCGGTGTATGTTGGTGGAGCCGTGGAGAATGCCGGGGAAGGACATGGAAGATGGTGGGCATGAGGAAGAGGGAGATAAAGCGGGAAAAGGAGTAGTCGGGGGAAGAAGAATAGGTGGTGAGTTTATTTATGGTAAGAGTCACGGCGTTTGTCAAGAGTTGGTAGGTGTTGAAGGTACGAAGCCAAGTGACGCTTGAGTGTGGATGTTGTGGTGCGAGGGCAAGGGTATTTTTGTCTTTGTATAAATAAAAAAGAATTTATGGCTACGTCACCGGGTTGAGGTTTTCTTTTATATATATGATATATGATGATATGATATGATTATTTTGGCTTTTAGGGAAACCTAAAATAGGTTTCTTTTTTTAAGTCCGTTTACAAATAGGATTCCGGGTTTTAGGGAAACCTAAAATAGGTTTCTTTAGTGGCATATAAATTTCCTCTCACTATCCGAATTGTGATCCTTCACAACCACCATACCATGGCCGACATGTTGCCGGAATGTCTCATTCAAAACATACTCTATTTTCTTAGTTATAAAGAAGCATCCAAGATGAGCATTCTCTCCAAAACATGGCTGCAAGCGTGGTCGACTCTTCCCGACTTGGAATTCTGTCTTCATAGTGGCAAATGCAATATAAAGATAATTGACACAATCATGGAGAGATATGGGGACGGAAAAGTCCCTATAAAAAAAGTTTGAATTATCCGACAACAACTCTTATGATCCTCACAAAGTTTTACCTCCTAATCCTATTGATAACTGTCTTGACATTGCACTTCAAAATGGTGTAGAACATCTTGTCCTTTACGGTATATCATACCCCACGCCTATTTTAACAATCTTGTCAGCTAAATCTTTAAGAAAATTGGTTATCGCATATTGTACTCTTTCGTTAGCCAGTCGTGTTGTGAATCAATATTCTTTGAGAAAGCTTTCTCTATCTCATGTAGAATTAGACAAAACATGCTTGAGACTCTACTCAATAGTTGTCCCTTGATTGACACTTTGATCTTTGTGTATTGTATTGGCTTGGAAATGGTGTATCTTCGAAAGATCAAGTCAGTTTACCTTAAGGTCTTGAAGATTCGGGATAGTGAGGGCATGTGGGAGATTGATGCTCCAAATTTGGTGTCATTTGAGTACACAGGGAAACAAATTCCTGAATTTAAAATTGCAAGACAGCTGGAGCACTCAAAAATCTATCTTTACCGCTTAGACAATATAAATGCTGACTGGTTTTGTAAGTTGAGGAAGTTTCTATCAAAGTCGACGGGGGCCTCTTGGTCTCAAGTTTCCCTTCGCTTTAAAGAATGCCCTGAGATTAAAATGGAACATCTGCAACAACACTACAGAGTTGGTGCTACGACCCAGGTGGATGTTTTAGAAGTGAACGTTCTATTTCAGTATATGGAGTGCTCTTCGTTTGTGGATGCTTTGTTATGGAGTTGTCTGCCTAAGAGACTCAACCTGCAACCAAGACTAAATCTGTTTACAGCTTTCAGTGATCGTTTGATGTATATGAAGAATTCTACAATCACACCTTGGCATAGTCAATTAAAAGAAATAGAAGCTTTTGATGAAAATAATCAGTTGCTGCAACTCGGAAGTGAGCAGCTTACAGAAAGTGCCCTGCCCTCATGGGGGAGCGAGAGGGGGGGGGGGGGGGGGGGGGG